>JAOEHY010018158.1:18472-40696 GCA_025447955.1 Psilopsiagon aurifrons | reverse complement strand
CCCTTCTGTTCACAGATGCGTTGGACAGTAGAGTCCCTTATTTTTAGGTGTGTCTCGATACACAGCTGGTGAAAGATTTTGAAAGGGAAATCATTGCTGGAATGAAAAATCCCACCAATTCCACAACACTTTCTCCCCCTCATTTCCCCAGTCCCTAGAGCCTATCAGATTTATTCTCTAAGCAAAAGAATATTTGAAGATTGAGAGAACTGGTGAAGAAAGTGGTTTGCATTTTATGCAGAAGAAATAAGCAAGAAAAAAAAATTAAAATAGGAAAAATATTAAAATACATAGAAACTGGATCTGTCCAGTCTAGTAAATCACCCAAATTGACCTATTTTTACCTTGGACTTGTTTACAAGGTCTACAGAACTCTTCACTTGTGTGGATTAAACTTGCTTCACTGACTTTTTTGTTCCATTTAACAAAAACACATTATCTATTCTGGCAGACTGGTATATATGACCACTCCTGCAGTGTTTCCTAGCAGCAATGACTTACGTTTCGTTAATAATAATGATCGCCATTTTCAATGTTCTTTTTCCTTCAATATACAAAGTGCCTACGGAATATTATTTGCATCCTTAAAGCAGCCATTTAAATAAGCAAATCCAAATTCTGTTGGAATTTTCAGGTTGGATGAGATCTTTGAGGCTCACCTGGGCTCACTCAAGCAAGACCAGCTTTGAAGTTACATCCAGATTCAAAGGTTCTTCAGGAATTTGCACAGTCAACTTTACCATATCTCCAAGACTGGGGATGACACAGAATCTCTGGGTGCACGGGCCAGGATTTAACACCCCCTCCCAACCCCGTTTCCCAAGGCATGAAAGATTTTCCTGGTGCTTAGACAAAATTCCCCATATTGCAACTTGTGACTGTTGCCTGTAGACCTATCATGGTGCACTGCCTAGAAGAGTCTGGCTGCATCTTCTCTGTATGTTGCCAGTAGGCAGTTTAAAACAATTAAATTCCCCCCTTATTTTCAGGCTGAACAAACCCAATTCTGTCAGCTTCTCCTTGCATGTCCTGTGCTTCAGCCACATGATGCTTCAGTATGGCAATGTCTATCTTATGCAAGGGAATCCAAACCAGGGCACAGTCCTCCAGGCAGCACCTCACAAGTGCCACGCAGACAGCAAGCAAGAATCACGTCCCTCAGCCTGCTGGCTACTCTCTTGCTAGTACAGCCCAGGATGCTGCTGACCCTTCAGGATGCACTGGTGACTCATGCTGGAGTTGTCTGCTGGGACCCCAGGACTTCTTATGCAAAGCTGCTTTGTAACCAGGTCGTGCCCAGCCTGCCCTGTTGTGTGGGCTCACCCTGCCTCAGGCTCAGGAACACGCATTTGCTGTGCTGAACTTCCAAAAGTTACTGCCAGATGGCTTCTCCAGCTTGTTGAGAGCTCTCTGAATGGCAGCCCTGCATTTTGCCATATTAACTGCTCCCCTGAATAGGTATCATCCATGAACTTGCTGAGGGTGTATTTCATTCCATTGGCTACATTTCTAGTGCAGACATGAACGAATGTGAGTGCCAGTACTGACTTCTGAAGAATATCGCTTGAAAACACTCATCGGTTGGAATGAACATCACTGATCATAATTCTTGGATCCTCATGATCTGGCTAGTGGTACATTCGCCTTGTAATCCGCTTCTCAAGTCCACATCTCACCAATTTGGTTTCAGGAATACCATGTAACAAGTCTTGCAGAAGTCAAGGCAAATAACCATCGCTATTCTTTCACCCACCATCTCCTCAAAGAAAGCTCTTAGATACATCAGCCACAATGTGCCATTTGTGAATCCATGCTGGCTGTTCCCAATTGCCTTCTTGCCCTCCTTTTGCCTGGACATAGTTTTCAGAGGGGTTTTCTCCAAAATCTTCATGGAGACTGAGGAGGGTTTTATCAGTAGTTCCCTAGACCTGCTTTCCTGCTCACATGCAGTTAATGCTTGCCAGCTCCCAGCCCTCAGGAACATCTTCTGACCTCCAGAGACCTTCTGAAGAAGATACAAAGCAGTCCTTGCAGTGACCTCAGCCAGCAGTCTCCACATCTTTGGATCCATTTGCTCTCATCCCATGGACTATTGTATGCCCAGTTTGCTTGTTTTGTCACTAACTTGACCTTCCCCAATCCTGCTTAGGTGATTTGGGGACAGACCTTGTCAGTAAAGACCAAAGTGAAGAAGATGCTGAGTTGCACAGCCTCTTCTGTGTGCTTTGTTATCCAGTCTGCCTCCTATTGATTCTACCTCTGGAAGCTCTTCTTGTTGCTGTTCCCATTCCTCGCCATTTCAAATCCATCTGAGCTCCAGCTTCCCTAATATCCAGACTATGTGGCCAGACAATGGTCTGCGCTGCTCCTGAGCAGCCCTGCTTAGTCTCCTCTGCCCTTTCTTTTTGCACTGGAGACCAGGCTGGAGCTCCTGCCTGTTTGTTGTGCCTGTGTGAACGCCTGGGCCATGAGCTGGGCTGAGCCCAGGTCTGGGCAGGTTATCCCCAGACAGCAGCATCCTCTCCAGGTCCCCTTCCCCTTCATGGTGGTCTCCCAGGGAAATCTGCCAAACAGTTCCCAAAATAAGTTGCTGAACTCTCTAGTTTCATTTGTTCTTACCATTCTGAAAACTTCCTTTTTTTTTTTTTTTCCCTCTCAAACTATTTCAGCAAAAGATCTGCAAAATGGGAAGTATAAAAAAAAAAAAGAAGAAATGAAAATGAAACTTTTTTTTCTAGGTCAATTTAGATGCATCTTTTACAAGGAGACATAGTCACTAAATTGTGTTTGCTGACTAAGCTGAAATGAAAATAATGGAGTAATAATGCTTAACGATTATTGACAATAAATAATGTAAATTATTTTTTTAATTTTAAATCTTAATTTTAAAAGAATTGTCCATGGGTAAGTCTGAGAGTAAGGCTGGAAAATAAAATCAAGAGAGATTACAACCCTCCCTCTACAGCATCTTACAGGTTTTGCTTGTTACCTGTCAACATGCTTCACCTCGTAGCAACCTAGTCTCACCTCCTTTGTAACTCACAGCACTGCCTAATTTAAACATTCCATAATCATATTTTTAGTGCTAAAGCATGAACCTGTGAGTTGTCCAATTACTGCTTCTTTCATTTTATTCATGAAAGACAAGCAAGAGGGAGAATACTGGGTTTTTTTTACTTCCACCTGTTATGCTAAGAGAAGCTGGGTGAGTGTTTGACAGGTAAAAATACAAATGATGAACCCCCAATTTAAAACACTATCAGAATCAAATTCACATACATTTGTGAGAGTCTGGGCAAGTTCCAGAAATGACAGGATTTTACTTTTTCTTTGACTTGTACAGTGTGCTTAAAAAGCCTCCATTAATATGCCATGTAATTAACTTACGATACAAGGGATAAAATGATGAAGAGAACAACAAAGATAATTTGTCATCAGGATTTTCATTAAAACCCCCAGTATTACAGGAATTAATTTCACCAGTACTTTGCCCTGATTACTGCCTGTCAGCTAGTATACAGGGACCCAACAGGATATTTGAATGGGGAGTGTTTGCAGAATCTCACCTACATCAGCATTATGAAGATAAGTGGTTTATCTACATTGACTGTAATTCATCATCTATATTTTAATATTTCAAAACCAGACGACTTTGCTCTGATTTTAACTTCCCCTAGCATCGGCGGTTTCCAGTAAGTGTTACACTGATAATAGCTTTTCCTGACACACCTTGCTGTCTTCATCTTGGACAGGAAGAAAGATCGATGTGCTTCAAAATCACAAGAGTCATTAATTCGTTACTTTTGTTTCTCGAAAGTTATAGTTCATTAGGCAGTGTCATATCACACAGGCACACAAACCTTACTGGCCACAGAAAGAAAGAACAACTCTGATTTCAGATTCTGAATTGTCCTACTGCCTATACAGGCAGTGTTCTCATCCGGCATTTCCATTTTCATGTTTTCAAAATGTTCCCCTTGTAAAGCAGACTGCTTTGTATTCTGCAGCACATTTTAAAGTAATGACTAAATACTAATCCACTAACATCTTGAAGTGGCACTTGACAATTTGGCAGTATCACTTTAAGTAATTTCTTAGCCTACTGATGTCTCTCTCAGTATCCTGTGTTTCCACACATAGTTGAATAAAATTATTTGAACTAATCTGTACCTATTCTTTAGTTTACACAGTATTTCTTGCATGAAAAGACAACTATACAACATGTATGCCTTAGATTAAGGAAACCTGTAATGCAACATATGGCCAACTTTTCAGTAAAAAGTACTTTTATAAACAGCTCACCTTAAATCTGAGAGTGTCATTATGGACTGTATTACAGAAATTTCTGTGGTTACTTTTGGACAGAGCAGTGCAGGAATCAATGTCACACATGGGGGTGGAAGAAGGTAGCAGATAGAGAAATCGAATTCACCCCTACAGCACCGAGGAGATATGCTACATTACTGAGGAACAACAAGCTGCAATATTGTACAGCGTCTTATCATGTTAAGTGAACACTGATGTAATTGGATGCTGCCTTGAGTTCTTTTTGCTCATCAGCAGGAATTTATGATTTATTCTCTGAAACAACTTGACTGAATAATGTCACTGTTGTGTATAGCTGTCTATAAGGTGCATAGGCAAAGTATCTCCTATGACTTAAAAATTATTAAGGGGATCAAGATCTGCCAAGCTCCTTGAACTGATATGTGTCTAAAACCAAAGGACTTAGTTTTCCATTCTCCCTCTTTGAGTGGGAAAAACGAAGGTGGGGGGTCCCCCAATCCTTCTGCAGTATTTCAAACAAAAAAGCAGCATTCTCTAGTGTTATGCTTTAAAGACTGTGATAGGTTGCTTGTTTTCCATCAGTTTTCAGCTTCCCAAAGAGATGTCCCAGTATGCTACATGTATTGGGTTCAAACCTGCTTTGCTTGCATCTTCTGTCATAATCACATTATGAGATGACACATATATTCATGTGGCTGTATGGGAATGCTTAGAGAATTCAGGTTAAGATGACTCAGTTGCCTTATTTAGATGAAAAATTCTTCTGAGTATCCGGCACACTAAGCCTTTTGTCAAATAACAAAAAGTGCCATCTCTCATTTTTTTCTCTGTTCTTATTTTCCATTCCCAGTTTCCTAGTCCTTCTACCATTGCAAGTTTCCATTCTCCCTACTCTTGATCTTCTTTGCTACTCCTATACTTGCTCTTCCTCCTCTGTTCCTCTTCACTCTTTCCACTCTTCCTTCTGCATAACACTGACAGTCATTCCCAGCTTCTCCTTTTGTACACATATAGCCTCCTTCTATTTGTGCTGTTCTTTTTTTATGGAGCATATGTACATGGCAGGAAACCACGACCTTTCTCATTTTCCAGTACTTCATGTAGGGAAAATCCATGCCATTACATAGGATCTAAACCCAATCTATGGCAATTCAGCAGGTGCTCCAGAAGTAAAGGACCACCAAAGATCTATTCTAGCCAAGAACAGGTCCTGTAAATGACATGCATGACAGCAGCTCCATGGTGAACAGTAGATCTCGCTCTTCCCTGAAACTCTTCAGAACTTCTGGATAAATAAAACAAGTTATGTTGGGTAAACTTCACAAAAAGTGTTTTTCCCCTCATCTCCCAGTGCTAAATTTGCCTTTTAAATTATTAAAGCAACTCATCAGAGCTAGTTCTACTGGGCAAAGCCTGGGGCTTCTGAATACAATGAAATCACAGGCATGAAAGCCTTCTTTTCTGCCACAATGGAGCCATAAAATGGACCCTAGAATAAAAAGTAGAAAATCTAGAGACAGAACATTAGATTTTTCTCTTTGATTTTTCTTCCTTGCACGTAAAACCTATTAAATAGGTCAGTGTGCAGGCAACCTCTTGTTTAACTAGAATTATGGCAATTGCATCCACTCCACATAGAGACATATTGAGTAGTAATGGAAAATTACTTCAGTGGACTTTTTTTCTCAATCAATAATTATAACTCCCAGATACCGATTATAACCCATATCTTTATCAACAGTTATTGATAAATGAGTGATTAGTTGCTTATAGTGGAAAACATGCACATTAGGAGAGGGATTATTCAAAATTATATGAATTCTGCAACACAGAAAATCTATTAGCATACACATTATCAAACTACTTTGTGTTTCCAGGCAGGGCACCGTGAGAATCTGTGACTGGTAAACTAGAGCACAAATAAAGCTGTGAATTTGCTATGCTAAAGTGCCACCATTGATACTCCTAAATTTACTGTGTCTTGCAAAAATGAACTAGTTCAAGAGAAAGGTGTTTGGATGATGCTTGCTTACATTTAGATAGTATCCTCTACGCACCAACTGTATGCCATTGTCACAGTGCCTAAATAAGGATGCTAATTTCTGTGCCTAATTCTTTCCACTCAGTTTGCTCTAAAACTTTAGGTAACATCTGACACAGGAACTAACTTACAATGAAAATTAAGCCACTTGAACCTGACCTTCTCTTCCAACCCTTTCTCTCAGCCTGTCCTCAAGGCCAAGCAATGGGATAGGTTATAAGGAAACTGCCAAGCATATCCAAAAGTATGTCTAACATATAACGAATGGTGAGAAGGACTTTTTCCAAATTCATCTCCCACTTTCAATATAGCCACGTGAGTTCTGTATACTAGGCAACACTGTGGCTGCAGCAACATAACTTGCTGAAATTACCTTAATTATACTTTCTCTCACCTTTCTTTATGGATGCTGCTGATACCAGTCAAAGATTGATTCTTTGAAATCCCATTATTGGAAAAGGAACAGGAAAGGACTTCCACACCATGGTTTTGGAACAGATCTGTCTTGCTAGACTCTGGATTATAATAAATCTGAAGCAATTTCTATTCACTATATAAAACGAGGGCAACAAAAACATGATTGTTAGCAAAGCAACAAAACATTTAAACCTCTGGCAATGAAAAGCACTGGTTTCTTAGGGCAATGCTGCCTCCATGCAAGTTTACAAGTAACACAAAGTCACACTTCCCACTGGCTTCAGTGGGAACTGATTGTGTTCATAAAATGTGGTCCTGGTGCCCTTGGATGTAGTTCTGCCTTTGCTGCCTCTATGCTGATAGACTTCTCAGGGTTGAATTCATCTGAGCTATAGGGAGACTCCATGAAAACCTGGGGGTAACTTGAGCATTTTTTTTTCCTATTTTTTTTGTTGTTTCATTTTTTAATTCATTTTTATAGCAATCTGGTCAGTTTCCAGGAATTAGAGTGCATGAGCTAGAGGAACACTGAAGTGCTTTTCCACAAATCTTATGGTAATCAGAATAAGAATGTCACAGAGTTGTGGTCTCCTCCTTCACAGCACGAATGTGAGGAAACTACAAAATACTGTGATACACAGCAATGTCACTATGAATAGAATTTGTCCCATGGGATTTTTTTTGACTGAAAAATCAATAAATGTCAAACAATTATAATATGGGTAACTTTTCCTGGCATAGCCTGTAATGGAACTGTGCTTTAGGCATAAGGCTAATGCAAGACATATTTTAGCCATGTTTTGGAGTTAGCAAAAGACAGTGTTCTCTAGAATTATCTGCTATCACCATGGCATAAACTGAAACTTTATTCTTCAATATTTTTCTTCCAGGTACATTTTCAGTTATTCTTTTATTTGCTTACCTGTTTTACATCTTGCTACATTCTCTGGATAGGGTTCAGTTCTTCTCTGTTTTGCTTCGCAACACAAATCCAATAAACACTTATATGCTTCTTAGCATGAAATATTTGTCTTTTAAAATGTATATTTATGCTTTGAACCATCAGAGAATTGACTGTGAAGGTGTTCAGAGCTTTTCTGAGCCTGAGCTACCCCCCAAGGCTGGGTCTTACTGCTTTACCAAAGGCAAATGTTCCAGAGGAAAGTGCAGTTAAATAATAAAGATAACATATTTATACATATTATATTTATAAGATATTTATATATGTTATATATATTTATATGCTACACATACATATGTGCATGTATATATATACATTCAGTTCAGACACATACATACACAGTCTTTAAGCATATAACTGTAAACATAATTTTATTAGCTTAATGATTAAGTGATTTGGTGCACTGTTTTTACTTGAATCTGTATCTCTCAATTCTGTTACTACTTGATAGTGAGCTGTAACTTTTCTTTCAGAAAGAAGGGTAGATAATTTAGAATTGTTTTTTCGCTTGGCACTGCTCATTTGGAATGAAAAAGTAAATTCTCAAAGCTTGTAGATATGCCTGGCACAGTAATTATGAGAATGAAAAGAACAGCAGTTTGTTCTAAGTTTCGGAGTAAATTCAGGCTGATAACATCCAAAGTTGGGAAGGCAGAACTGATGTATAGAGCTAGTGTAGAGCAATGAGAAAAGATTACCCTGTGTCTGACTTTAAAAAAGGCATGCAAAGCCCATGCTGCTTACAGCTGGCGATGTCCATTGACGGGATGGAGAAAATAACACAGTTCTCTTTCCAAAAAGAAAGCAAAGCTGCATACATCACCAACCCCTGGCTCTGAAGGGAGACAAAAGTCAGGGACTGATCTGTAAGAAGAAGGAAAACTACTGGCTGAGAAGATGCAGAAATACACACCCCTGTTGCCTGACACAGGAAAGAAAAACTGGTGCTGAATACATATATGCACATACATTCTTCTACTGTCCACAACCAAGAGAAAACAACCACCTTGAGAAACAAAGAGGAAAAAGACAGAAAGTAAAATAAAGCCAGGGAACCCAATGCAATAAAAGCTGAAACAGAGTTTTAAAGGAATTTGGCACTCAGGTTAAGGCTTCTGACCTGCTATCAGGTCTCCTGAGTTCCTAGAAATGGTGTGGGATACAAGAGAACGCTTTTGAAAGCTTAGTGAGAGTGCTGGGGTACTACCTTACACTGCTCCCTAACACAGTGTTTCAGCCTTTGCACGGGGCCCCTGAGGAAGCACCCATGTGTATTTTTCAGCATCTCAGGTTTGGTATTTATGTAATTCACTGGACTCTGGACACTTCAGAAGGAACTTTCCTACCTGATGTCCATGAGTATTTCATGAGTGTGCATGGAAAATGAGGGATGATCTGTGTTTATAGCTTCACAGTACAAGAATTTGGGCCAGACACCCTTACTATCATACAATGCCATGTGAAGCACTTCATACGGTGCCATGGCTTTTTGCAGATTTAGAGATTATGGTTTATAAAATCCACCCCTGGGTCACTGAGTCCTGAACTGGGTTCATGTGACGCTGACCTGAGCACTAGCACACAGGCAGGGCTGAACTGTGTGGACACTCATTCTCTGGCTTTGCTAATTGGGTTCCTCCAAGGATAGCCTGAGTCCATAAATCTCTACAGAGAAGACATGTTCAGCAGGGAATTCAGCAGCTGACAAACAGCTGAATGGGAACACCCCATGACGTGGCTAGTGCATCTATGTGGAGCCATATGTGGGCACAGCAGGGTAAAGCCACCATTATCTCCTGCCACAGGCTACATTAGCAACTGCGTTGCAGTACTCTGCTCCAGAAACACCACTAAATATCCCAGTTCAATATACACATAAGGAAACATTAAACGGAGGTGCATTCTTGAAACATTAATGCAGGATGGGTTTTTCAGTAGTATGCCTTGGCACATCGTAATGCTATCTGACCTCTTTCCCAAAAGAAGTAAAAAAACCCCAACCCCAACATAAAGAAATAAGTGGATTTGCCAAAGGGATAGTGATCCTGAAGGGAAGAAAACATAAAATCCAGACACATAACAACTGCTTGGGGTGCTTCTGTCCTAAATTGCAGCTCTCGTAATGTCTAATATCCTGGATGCAGAGACAGTTAAAGAATACCTAATATCCTGAATACAGAAGACAGTTAAAGAATACCTAATATCCTGGATGCAGAAGACAATTAATTGTGATCATAAAATAAAATACTGAAATGACTATTCAATTCCTATTCTCTGGCAGAAACTGTGACGTTGGTTATTGCTGGCCTTTCCTGCTTCAATAAAAGTCTTTAAAATATCACCTCTGATTTGAGTGATGTGCTTTTGAAGTAGTTTCTTGAATCAGAATACCTCCACTAGCAGTGTACTGGATTTCCTGGCATTATTATTAACAAGTTTTCTTTCTTAATGTTTTCTTCTCTTCTGTGGTTGAGGTTTGGAAATGCTACTCTGTGCATGTGTGCAAGGGCACAAGGTTTCTCTCAGTGATTTAATTCAAGTTCCCTTATTTAAGAAAACAAACACTGGGATTAATTAATTCTCATACTTGAGTTCCAAATTGACAAACTACGTTTCTTACCCTATTTCTTCTGTTAATTTTTCTAATAAAGCTTATTATCATCTACTGGTAGGAAATTTAAACTGCAATTTTGTTGACGATACATTTCGCAGCAGAGAATGGATCTTCCTTTCTCATTGCAACAATAGTGCTGCTGTCCTTTTGTGGTATATACACAGTAAAGCAAACAATCTGCTTGGACACTGCATCAACAGGCTTCTGTCTCCAGAGGACAAAAGAGAAACTATTCAATCCTGTTCAGCATCTGGTTTCTCCTCAGGTATTCAGGCCACACTATCCTCTCCATATATGCAATTTTTCTTCTGCAAGAACAGTAAGGAATTTCCTAGTAAATTACCAAACTGAACTCTTCAAACTCCTTAGGCCTCTCCATAGCTGGGATTACAGAGCATCAGTTATCTACTACCAAGGTAAGCTCCGTGAACAGCTGAGAGTAGCTCCTAATCAACGCCTACATTTCTAAGTGGTTGATTCAGAGACAACATTGTAGTCTAAACCAAACTTTTGTCTCCTGCATAGCAAATGTTTGACACATCCTCACTGAATCTCAATTAACTTTAATAAATGAACAACCAGTTAATGTGAAGTAAAAGAAAACCAACCTCAAAATGCTTGCATAGGCCAGCTTCAGTCTTTAGAAGTGGAGAAAAGGTGAATGAATATTTAGGTATCAGTGTGAACAAAAAAAATTGCTGCATGCTTACCATCACACCTGAATGCAAATCTGCTGCACACAACCATGCTTCAGCCACTTCTGCTGCCTTCTCTTGTGTTTAAAAGTGGTTAAGGCTTTGGGAACAGCAAGCACTCCTTTTGTACACAATGTTATGCTGGCTTGACAACATTACTCCTCCCTCTTCCCACAGCTGTGCCAGTGGAGGGGTCGTGTGTGTGAACACTCTCTAAAACGCTCGAGGCAAAAGGAGCCAGTTTATGTTGGGTGGTGTGAACTGCGGCTCTGGACTGGCTTGGCTGAGTTTGCAAGTTTCAGGCTAAGGAGCAATCACCTGAGGCACTCTGCCAGCAAAACTGCAGGGGCAGCCCTGCCAGCGGCTGGGTGGTGATGTCGGTGGAAAGCAGGAGCATCTTTAGGTAGATAGCTGGAGCCTAGAAGATGCCTTCCCTCTGCAGCGGTGAAACTGCTGCCTCAGTGTCCCTTATTCACTTAAGTGTGGGAAAGACCAACCCCAAAAGAAAACAGATGTGACAGGGAAGGTTTCTGTTAGTATCTCTGGAAAAAAAACAGGTATGTTGCTTCTGTCTACTTGATATAAGCTATACTTGAAAAGAAACCCCACCCAAACCAGCTAATAAATCAGCAAACTCTTGTCAGTATAGAAAGAAAAAATGGCTTCTAGCCAATCCTCAAATAAACAAACTACAATTTTCTGTGGTGTAAGTGCATCAACTTAAGACTTTTTCTTAGTTTTTGGCATGATTAAAAACTCCAAACTCATAAAACCTTCAAACATCGAAAGCTAAATCTATCCCTAAATATTCTTGTGCTGATAAAAACTTTTCAGCAAAGATGTGGTTCAGAGAAAATAGTGTTACTGGTACTTAACTTTAAGTGTGTCTATGTAGAGTTTATAGGCTAAAACATCAAGCAAATAGCATGTCTTAAAATCCAGTGTTAGTCTGATGGGCACTTCTGGCCTGACTGAACTGAGTAGTTCACTTCCCTGTGATGCATGCTCAGTTACATTGGAGCAGTGATTTGGAGGACACACTGCAATCCAGAGAAGATTGCCCTGCTTTATAAAGGATCTTCAGAAAAAGAGAAAGGAGATGGGTGATTTTCCGATGTTGCTAATCCAGTTCAGTGCTCAGTCCCACAAAAAGCTACGCCAGCACAATAGGAAGGAAAAAGACACAGGTAAGCACAGGATTGTGGACGGGGGTGCAACACTTGATTTAACAGTCCTTTGAAACTGTAATCAAGTAACACTAAAGTTCATGTACATATTTTTTTATTTTAACACCCTTAAGGAACTTTACCTACAAATACAGCATGAATTCTTATGCAGGAAAAGTTGCTTATGATTCAGTGTGATTTGTCTGTAGCCTTTGGAAGAAACTGTGGGATGGCATCATGGATGTGTATTTTCTTCTCATTCTATTAGATACTGAATAAAGCTTTCAGAATATGTTAAAATGTCAGAACAAAAAATATAGGAAGCAAAAAATAGCTGAAAATCACAGAAGTCTACTCTCTGAGGGCTGCCTCTGACATCAGACACAACCATTAGCACAGAAACTGCACTTATCTTACGTACATGGAATATGGACTTTAAGCACTGGCTGCCAAACACACATTTAATGAAGAAAAAGTAACAGTGCACTGGAGAATATCAGCTAATAAACTTCTCAGATTACTGATTTGAGACATCATCCTTTTGTGTAAACACACAAACATGCAGTGCCAGACAAAAGCCGTGTTAATCTAACACTGACTTAAAGGCAGTTTTAACTTCTGGACTTCACATCATGGGCTGGGGGTGGCTGCCTCCTCTCTCAGTGTTATGCCAGACCTTGAAGCAGAGGGCCAGATATAGGAGTGCCTGGATTTTCCTAGGCTGCATCACAGCTTGGGTTTGTATAGAACAAGTATATGAGACCACTTCTGAGGGGGTGTGTGATATATTAGAGCATAGAGGTCAGGAGAGGAAGTGAGAGTAATTACCAGAAGAGCCAGCCCCCAAAAGGTGACATGAGAAATGACATTCTAAAGCATGGTTGGTCTCACCGTCAGTGTAATGCCTACCCTTTAAGTGTGATTCTTTGAGGACACCCAAGTTTGACTTAAAGAAGGACTTACAGGCTTGAAACTTGCCTGCTTCTCCCAACTATTCTGGTCAGCACAATAAAGGACAATGCCCCTGCCCTACATACCCACCTCTCTTATCTTACATGCATTTAAAATTAAATGCAGCAGTCTGAAGCCAAGAAAAATCTGTTTGCGTTCAAAAGGAAAAATCACACACAAGCTTATTCAGAACCAAGTGAATTATGAGAAAAGTATGACTTGTAATTAAAGTTGCACCTCTTATTATTTTCCAGGGCAAAAAATAAATTAGCTGAGTGGTTGTATTTAATTCTTTAAGCAAAGCTGTAGGTCTAAATCTTTAGGTCTCAGCTTTAATCAGAAAAACTGCAAAGAATTTAATTCTAAAGAATTTAAAAAAAATTAACTCTGCAAGGGCTGAAAGCCATTTGAATTTGCTGCTACATCACACAGCTGCTGATCTGGCTTGGCTTTTAAAAGAAGTGATTGGAGGTACAGGTGCAACAGACTGACATAGTGCCTTTTATCACTCAGTGAGCAGCATTGAAGAATAGTGTGTGTTCCAGTCAACCGCAGAGGAGCTGTTCTACTCGTTTTATAGACTAATAAGACATTTGGACAAAGATTTTAATAACAGAAGCAGTAACTGAAACAGCAGCAGGCACTGTTATCTATGAGAATATATTGTGGAAGTCTTTGCAGCTATTGTTTTGTCAAATAACAGTTTAACAAAGAAGCTTTATCATTTTTCATTTTCTTCCCAAGTATTTAATGCAAGCACAGCTCCAGAAGATACCTCTTCTCTGGACTGATCCAGAGTCTGGACTCTGATTTCTCATGCAGAACGAGTGAATTGAGGTTTTAATAGCAAATAGTTTACTCACAGCACTTCCATTCAGACTCACACGCTATTTTTCCTCCTTCATAAAAAGGTGGTTTTGGATACATGGCTGAAGAGCCAATCCACAAAGTTGCCTTCTGATTGCAGCAGCTGAGCGTAACACAGAGCCCTGGAGTTATTCCTCTCGATACGCTCAGGGGAACAAACGGGTACCACTCCGCACCTCATTCTGAGCATAATGAGAAATGCCATCCGTGCCAGCAAGGCTGGAAAAACCTTTTTCTTGATTGGCTGCTCATCCCAAACTGCCTGGCAGAGGTTCGAAATATGCAATGCAGGGAAGTGATATTCTGTGGCATTCATTCAATTTACCTGCACTACACTCCAGGGAGCCATGCTATTAAACAACAGCTCCAGCGGGTCAATAAAGTTAACTTAATTAAATTGCTTTCCCTCCCACTCTTCCAACTAGCAAGATTTAGGGCACAGGGACACAGTGCTGCTTGTAAATAAAAGGATGATATAGCTAATCATTTGCTGAAGAAAGACGTATTTTTGTCAATAATTCTATACGTAAAGCAGAGAGTGAGTTTAAATTAAAACAATTGTTCAGGAAAAGGGGAGAGACAATACCTACTAATGAACAGCCACTAATATTTTTCAAGTAGTGTCAATTAAAGCCACTACTTTAAAGTTAAATCTCAGAGACTGCACTTTTTGCTCCATAAAACTGAAATTACAATTGCTCAAGTGTAATGTTATAAACCATACTGTCATTATTACAAGCACAATGAATGCATGTTCTTGATTTGTGGGGGCTGGTCCAGTCCCTTTTGGTCATTTTGGTATGTACATTCTCACTACCTTACAAGAGTGATGTTTTAGGAGTCTCTAGAGTCTGTCCTTTTCTATGACAGTACATAGAAAATATCTTCAGTAGCTAAGGATAAAAACCATTACATTAAAGCCAATGTTTACAGATTATTTGCACCCTTATCATACCTTCAAATCCTCAATCTGAAACCTGTGAGGCTCCTTGTCTAGTTGAGGCTAGATGTTCTGAAAGGCTACAGTTAAACTGATGAAGCTGGGTTGCAAAATAGTGTTTTGCTATTCTTATTCTTTTTCCCTCAGAAACCCTACTACCTGCTCACTTGGAACATAGAGCTGCATTTTAGCAGGAGTTGCCCTGATGTTACATGTGCACTTTCCACTCTGTCTCTTAAGTGCTTCCAGCTTTACCCCTTCTCCCTTTGCATACGCTGAGCAAAAGCATTCCAAGCACTGGCAGCTAGACTCTCTAAAGATTTCTTCTACACTATTTATAGTCTATTCCTTCTGAGCTTTTACATGCAAGTATATGGGTATTTTTTGTTTCTTTTCTTCAAATATCATTGCTGTTTCCTATGAATAGCAAGATCTTCAAGCCAAATGAAGAGAGGACAGTTGCAAAGACATGTAGGCACAGTTTAATGCGGGAAATATAAAAATACACTACAAGGCAGAAAAAGGTCCCTCTATGTCCTCATAGCCAGTTCTTGCAGTACAGATGGTCTCTCCATAAACCTGTCTGCCACGAGGTCCGAGACTCTTCTTTCCATCTAGAATTCAGATCCTCCTCCAGTGTGGGTTTGCTGCTCTTTGTTCTACTCTGACTCCCTCCATCCAGTGCAAGTAAGGCATCTGGTCCCAAGCCACTGAAATCGAGCTGAGTAGCCTTATGATAAAGTCCTTTCTCTGCTTTTCTTGCTGGTCATTTTATCTCACATTTCTTCACAGAACGGCCTTCCTGCACTTCGTCTCCCAGTATCACAAAAAGCCCAGGAAGAGCATTATTCACACAGATTTGAAAGTCACTCTGTAAGAGCTCCTACTGAGTACCATAAGAAAAAAATAAGATGAAACATAGTATTTACTCTGATTAGTAGTGTCAGGATTCAGTTAGAATGAACAGCTAATTGACTGCTTCATATTCCAGGATATGTTACTTCATCAATGCCTTGTCAAAGTTGAGAGTCCACAATGAAAAATGCATATGCAAGTATTAAATAACTAGGCTGAGAAATTTAATATAAACCTGAAAATCACCTACCTAGGGACCTGTCTGTCAGAGACTGAATTAATTTAGATCAATGGCACAATGCAGTGGAAAGCTGGTCAGGACGCTGAGCACTATAGGGTCAGAGCCAGGAGGACTGATGGGGTTGCCAGTCCCTCACTCACAACATTTCTGCAGCACCCAGGGGTGATGCACTTGACCTGCAGGAGTGAAGGGTGACACTCAGTGGGTCTTAGTGCACCTTCCTGCTGACAGATCTCAGCCTCAGAGAAAGAGAGCTCCATTCACAGCATCCAGATGTGCCAGGAAGGGGAGGGAAGACTCTCCTGTAGGACAACAGTGACCTTTTGACTAGGATTGAATACACTGAATAAGACCCTTCTGGAAGCAGAAGGGTGAAGAAAGGGGAAGTTTCTATTATAAAACAAATAGCATTGACATGGAAATCTTTTTTTTTAGCCAGTTTAACTCCATATGGCAGCATAAAATAATTCAACATTACAGTAATTATATTCACATATTTTCTTTTCCTTTTTCTCCCTCAGTTCCCCAAGCCTGATGAAGTTGATAGGCCAGGAGAGAGAAGCTCTGCACTTTTATTGCACTATATAAATCTCAAAATAGAAAGAAAACTACAACTGAAGGAAGGAGGGAAGGAAAGAAAGAAAGAGAAAGGAAAGGGAAACAGTGGTGTCAGGGATTTGCAGCCTTTTGCGAGAGGCCCAGGAGGAGCTGCTGGAGGCAGGGTGTCACAAACATACACCATAGCCCCAGGAATCCCAGCTTCAGTGACACCGATTTCTTCTATTTTTAATGTGGGTAATGCAGTGCTGGCCTGTTCTTCATCCAAAGGACTGAGGACCTAGGAATGCTGACCACACAGACCCTCCCAGTCCAACCTCCCACTCTTACTGCAAGGGCTGCTGATGGGCATCCTTGATTTGTGCCTACGGGAGGTGTCTGGGGGGACCCATATCCCTACTCCAGCTCCTTCTGCCCCCTGGAGAACAGGTGCAGAGCGCCTGGAGCAGCAGCCTGTCTGTGCATGGTAAGGAGCAGAGACCACTCACTTCGCTTACAGGAATGAGGATGGAAGTTCCCTGTGATCCTGCCTGCAATTAGGCACTTAACCAAAGCTCCTAATTCAGGAGAAGGAGTTGCCTTCAGCCTAAAATAGAGAGAAACAGGCAGCTCTGAAGGCTCATGCAGACCTCAAATAGAGCAGGGTCCCTCAAGGTCTTGCCCTCCCAGTACTCCTTCACGATGCTAACTAGAAGAGTTTTGAGGTGATGGTATCTTTAAACTTAGGACCCTGAGTTAGATGCCAGAAGTTAGACGAGTCTGTGGGATCTTTGAGGAATGAGAGAAACCGTGAGGATGAGAGCAGCAATTAGGTCACCCAAGGCTCTAGCAGAATCTGCTCAGTCATCTCCTCTTATCATAGAATCTGGAGTGGAAGGCATTGCTGTGAAGAGATTCCTACTGCTGCATAGGAGAACGTGCCACTCTTGCTTTCAGCTTTGAACATGGGCGGCAAAAATACCTGCTCTGGCACAAAGTGTCTGAAGGGAAAGGTAACCCCTGAATAGAATTTCAACACATCTGAACTGGGGCAAATTTCTGCCTTTTTGTGTCCAATGCCACTGGTATTTCTTGCCTTATTACAGGCTCCCTAGAACTGAATTCCTCATTCAGCTGTACTCTCTGCTGTCCCCCAAACAGGCAACTGTGAGCCTTCATTTTCACTCATGCATTCACCTACAAAACTGAATTAGCAAAGACAGGTGTCACAGGTGCTCAGCATCTCCTGTGGCCAGGAGCTGTATTTGTTATACCTGTTGGCCCTGTCAATGAGTGCTCTATCTCACTGTGGGCAAGCTTATTCCTTCATGACAACGTCAAAAGCATATCTATCTATTCAGCAGTGCTCTAGGCTGAGCAGTGCTCTAGGCTGAGCACCTGCCAAGCTGTGGGGAAAGAAGATTGTGATCAGCACCATTTGTCTACATAATTGCACTTGTTAGTGGACAATTGCTGGGTCAGAGGCTAATGTGTTTTATTTACAGTCTTTCCACATTCATCTGAATTTTCTTGTGCCTTTTCCCATAACAAAGATTGCAGTGCCATTTGGCTTTGACTACAGAAATCCTGCTAGAAACCTGAGACAAAAATAACTAAAAGTAAACCCATTACATTCAATTGAACAGAATGTTACATTAAGGAGCTGGAGAGGCGCCTCAGAGTCAAGGTGAGTTGTAGGAAAAAAGGAAGACTGTGTGCATATTTTGCTTCTTTTTTCCTCACATTGTGTAGCTGCTATTTCTAGGAAAATATATTGAGTTCCGCTAATGGAACACATAGAATTATGTATTTGGAAATGAGGTTCTATACATTTTTAAGGTTAGCTTTCAATAAGCCCTTTATTAAAAACGCTACCAAACAGAAATCAAACATACTTGTCTGACTGCTACCTTGTCTTTAAAGAGTGAAAAAAAAAAAATTATTTTCCCTTTATATCTTAGTGTCCATATAATCTGGATCTGAAATTCCTTAAATGAGAAAAAAAAATTGTTTTCTTTATGATAAGAATTCTGTTTATTTCATAAAGATAATGCATAGTATTTTACCTTTTTGTTATGCTTATTAAATACACAAATCAACATCTAAGTGTAACACACTTGTTGCCTTAGGGAAGCTACTCTTTCACTTCTTTAACACCTCAAGGGTTTCCAAATAATCATGCAAAGTAGAGCTGCTTGTTTCATTTTCCATTGTCCTGCAGGCAGCCTGGATAGGAATCCATTCATCATTTGTATTTTTTAACACAAAAGAATGGATTTTACTCAAACTGGGTTTTAAACAGATGCATTATTTCAGATTAAATATACATATTTTATTTTAAAATAGGACCATTTACAATGAAGCATAAAATTTTAACAGTGTATTGCCAACCTTCTTCAATTCCATAACTTGATTTAAATTAAGTAACATGGAGTATTCAAGTATTTCATGTATGTTGGTAAAGATTTGTTGACCATCAAACCACTGAGCTGGGAGAGTCTGAGTGACCAGAGAAAACAGTTTCTGGTGATACGTTTAGTCCAAGTTTGATAGCTGCTTGATAGCTTCTCTGCAGCTGCAGAGAAGTTATTTTCTTCACTTTATTCGGGTTAGCTCTGTTCAATATCTAGTGCATGCAAAGCCATCTCTTGAGAGCTGATAAAGGTGGAGAATCTTACTTTCTACTGTAGGTAAAAAGCTCCGTGACAGAGGCTGAAATCTGCTAATTTTAAAACCTTGCAAGACACAGTAAGCAGAAAGAAACACACAATTGTGTTTACTCAGTAAAAGGAATGGTTAATTTGACTAATAAATCACCTTAATGTAAGTAATACATAAACATCGTAACTGTGAAATGTCATTCACTGGTTTCTAAGATAGCAAAAAGTAAATATCAGGAATCAGAATAAATATATCAGGAGCTTTTAGTAAATGCAACAGTATACTATAATGTACTTAATATATTAATATAACTCCACCCTTACAAACAGAAATACCTAATGTAAACAAAGTAGTAGTCAAAGTAACATGATGTATTTTATTCTTACAACATTGAAACAGGACTGATTACAGTGATCAAAGACTTTTCTCTATTATGACCATGGGAATTATGCTGCCAGTTCACAATATTGTAAGCAAGGATAATACAATGTAAAAGGAAATTACCCACTCTTATTTGGGTAATAATGTACAACCCCATCTAGATTATTAGACAAGTAAGGTCACCCACTGTATTATTTACCACTACACTGTGGCAGAAATCCAAACTACTTTAATGATACCAACTGAGAGGAACCAACTCTTTTCCAGGAAACTAATTAAAAAGTAAATGTACAAAAAAGAGACAGTGATTATTTCAACTACATTCCTCCCTTGCTTTTCCCATGGTGAGGGCATCAAACTGGCTTGTGGCTTCTTTCAAAAAAGCCAAGGCAGACTGAGTTATTTAAATCTGTTGCAGACATTTTCTTCACTGTATTAATAATTTTCTGTGGTCTTCTTCTGACTCTGTTTTTTTCAATACCCTTTCTTAAAGCTGGGACACTGAAACACAGCCTTCTAGCATCAGTCTCACTGAAGCCAGGCTCATGACCAAAACAGTGACCCCAGTTCTATGTAATCAATTTTCTCACCTGAGTTGCTTATCTACTGTGATTCCTGAAATATTTCCCTCAAAGGATAGGACTCCTTAGAACACAATTCCTCTTTCTCTCAATGAAGGTAGTATTTGGCCTTAAATCACTATTTCACTTGATATGGATGGACTGAGGTTACCAAGCAACCCAGGTTGCTTGCTATAGCAAGAGGCCTGGACTCAGCATCATTTGCAAATTTCATTGACTGTGATATTCTGCAGCTTCCAGTTTGTCTGAAAAATACTGAAAACATATGTCTAATGGTGAACCTTGTCGAAACCTTATGCAAACACCCTCCCTCAATTATGACTCCTCATGCCAAGTATTTTCTGTGATATGCTCATTTAGCACATGCTCTATTGACATTGCATGGAGTTAATTTCTTTTCAGAACATTGAACTGATTTAAGTAAATGCCAGTAAATGCATTGCCTAGGAATACTGTAGAGCCAAGATAGCTGAAAGGTACTCTAATCAGAGGTGAGGCTCCAATACTACTTTACTAGAACAGAGAATTGCCCTATGACAATTATAACTCTGTACTACAAAATAAAAAGAGATATGACCACCACTACTTCTACCAATGTGGTGAATCTGCCTATCCTTCTCCTTTGCTTTTGTAACATCTGACTCAAAATAAAGTGTTATCAGTCAAAATCAATTAATCTGCCTAAACTGAAATGGAGCCTTTTCCCTGCCTCTCCCCATCTCAAAATGAAACCCTCCCTTCTCTCCATTCAGAATGACTCACTATTTATTATTTATTTTCTAGGTTTATGAAGTGATAAATCAGTTTTTTGCAAGGCCTTGATATACTTAATGCCACAAAGTTTAGGTAATTCAATTATTAGGCTTGGATTCATTGTGTCAGATGGCCTCAGCTTCTTTACGGTCTGCTTTTCATGCTACAGGGTACAGCTTCAAAACTGTCTTAGAGACAAATCCGAGAAGAATAGAAGCTGTTTGCTCTAGCCTGTCTTTCCTCTAAGTAAAATCCAAGTGAATGGTGAATTAAGTAGATCTGGAAGCTTGTATTGTTATACACACCTCTGACATGTTACGGTCCAGATAGGAAAGTGAACCACACAAAACTGAAGATAATTAGAAGAGACATCACTTAGTAACAAGTAATATATTCAGTGCATCTGCTTTCTGGTAAGAGAGAAATCTAAGCCATGACCTTGTGTTCCTTTCAGACTACAAGTAAGAATCAAAAGTTTGGCTAAATGCTTATAGCCAAAATGCCTGAAAAACAACCAGGCAAACAAGAAGAAAGAAGGAAGGTGGTTTTGTACTTGTAAAAACAATGGAAACAGAGAAAAATCTTACCATTTTATCTGCCTGTGTATAATAGGAAATTTCAGGTGTTCAAACTATAGCTTCTAATAAAATGTCATTTAAGTAATACGAATAGCATAAACACCAAGATTTTTGTGTATTTTCACTAGTTTATGTGAGAAGTTATTAAATAGTAGTGCATATTCTTTATAGCAATTTTTCTTCTTTTATAATAAATAATAAAAAAGTCTTTTGGATACTACTAGTAGCTAAACTTGCTTAATAATGATATAAAAGTTTATGAAATATTAGATACTGTATGGCTTGAATGCATTCTCTTCTCCCTTATCTCAGAAACATGCAGTGGCAAAAAGTGATAATCTCCTAAAATTTTAGTACCTGTAATCCACCATCTCAGCTCTCCAAATATGATTGTCAGAGCTGAGCCAGCCTGTGACCAGGCACTGAGCTTCACAAAATCCACTGGGTACACTAAAGTGGAATATATTCCAAGAAGCAAATAACACAGTATTTACAGTAGCTGTATAGAAATACAAAGAATGACAAAGTGTGGTAGTGATGTGTCATGGTTTAAAACCAGCTGGCAATTCAGCCATACAGTTGCTCTCTCACTACCCTCCCCTTTCCTCCCCCAGCTCCTGAAGGGATGGGGAGGAGAATCGAAAGAATGTAACTCCCACGGGTTGAGATAAGAACAGTCCAGTAACTAAGGTGTAACA
>JAOEHY010018158.1:0-15627 GCA_025447955.1 Psilopsiagon aurifrons | reverse complement strand
TGAGGAAGAAATTCTTTACTGTAAGGGTGGTGAGGCACTGGAATGGGTTGCCCAAGGAAGTTGTGAATGCTCCATCCTGGCGGTGTTCAAGGCCAGGTTGGACATAGCCTTGGGTGGCATGGTTTAGTGGATGTGTCCCTGCCCATGGGAGGGGTGTTGGAACTAAATGATTTTAAGGTCCTTTCCAGCCCTAACTATTCCATGATTCTATTCTATTTTTAATTGGAAATAAATAATTTTTCTCAAGTTGAGTCTGGTTTTCTTTTTCCCCATGACAGTGATTGGTGAGTTGCCTCCTTGTCTTCATCTTGACCCATAAGATTTTCTATCGTATTTTCTCCCCCTCTTGTGCTGAGAAGGGGAAGAGGTAGAGCAGATGGCTGGATGGGTGCCTGGCTGCTGGCCAAGGTCAACCCACTACAGGTGTAACATAGTGTTTCCATCACCAATCTCTCCAAGACCAGTAAGACTGAGACCAGAAACGTACAAAGAAAACTCTGCCTATAATGCACAGGAATAAAAAGAATTAGTAAGGAACAGAACTCCTTCTCAGAGAAAACTGTGTTAACAGGAAATCCTCATACACCCCTAGCTTCTGTACTGCAGTGCAGCCAGTTTATGGTAACGAGCAAAAAGCCAAATGACTCATACTCCATGAAAGGAGAGTGCTGAAAACCTCATGTAAAAAAGATCTCTGCTTGTGATAGGATACCGAGGTCTCTTTGACCCATTAAATAATTTTTGTCAGTGATCATTTTGATGTAACATAGTAAGTGTTTTAAAGTCAGAGATGAGACTGACTTACAGTAATATATTTATTCTGTCAGCACTTCCTTTAGAAACAACTATTTAAAGTTCTCTGGCAGCTAGGCTTTAACAATCCTGAGGTGATTTATTTAATTCCAGATTTCATTAAGCTCCAGAACACAATATTAGTAGCTGTCATGATACCAATAGCACATTCCAGCTATGAAAAAATTGAAGGCCCATGCATCTCTCTCTGATACTGAAAACTATGGGATGAATTCTCCATTATGTTAGTACAGCAAAGGATTATACATTTGTTTATTTTCCCTTGGTTTTTTTGGTCAGGATGTGCCTTAGAGTGACAAAATTAGCCAGATAAAGCTCAGTGAATGAACTCTTTTCTGAAAAAGTTTCTTGTTAGAATTAATGTTCTGTTAAAATAATCAACAACCCACTAAAAAGATAGGGTCCATGGCAAACATTCACACAGCCTCACATATTTGTTCTGAGAAACCTCTGGGATAACAAAACCTAGAACAACATAAATTGCTAGTTGAATTGAGTGAATATTAAATTCTACCAACAATCTCTGCTTTACAGCCTAAAACACTGGCAATTTAGCTGTGTTTTCATGGCCAAATAACTGCGGTCTCATATCTGTACCCTGGGAAATCTATAAACACACAATGAAATTAACTGTTACTTGGGAAAGGGAGCTTGGAAACAGCTTTATGAAAATGTCACCTAAATCCTAATCAACTGTCAAAACCAGGAAATGGTATATTATGAAACATTAGGAAAAGAACAGAAAACAGAAGAAAAAAACCATGATAATGCTGCCAAAAAATTTCATTGCCCACATATCATTTTGAATATTAAATACATTTCAAGTCACCTCATCTCAAAAGTGACAGGATAGCAATAGAAGGATAAAGAAAAGAGTGACAGGATGATCAAAAGTATGTAACGGCTTCTGTACTAGAACTGTAAAAAAAAGGCTTTAGGATTTTCATATTGGAAGAGGGACAAATGAGGGAAAGGACTTACATAGCCCCAGAAAATCTTAAGCAGTGTTGAGAAAGTGAATAAAAATTGCTTTTCCGCTGTAATTCATAGCACAGGAAACAGTCCCAATAAAACGAGCAGTTAGCAAGTTTAAAACATAAAACCCCAAAAAGGATTCATTCCACAAAGTTCGTAATTAAATGGTGGAACTCATTGCCACAGGATGTGGTGGATGAAGCCCATACATGTGTGGGCATCAAAAAGCAATTTACTGCTGTGGTAAAAGAAACATTGACTGGTGTGTATTTTACACAAGGATGCACATCACAAGCCTTCAGCTTGAGAAACATTTCAGAGTACTGTGGGATGATATTAAGGGAAGTTATGCTTTGGTCTAGTTTAAATGCTGCTATTGCAATGTCCTGATTCATTTTGCTCTTTTATTGCATTCTTGGTGATCTCTGGCAACATGCAGATGTTAGAGAGTGTACTGTGCCTCAGCTAGTATGCAGGGAAGTTTGTGAGGGCAGAAAATTCCTGGTTTCCTCAGTCCCCCTGTGCAACTTCACATCCTAGGATAATAAGAAAAAAATGAAGGGTCTTATTTTTGGATAATTTACAAGCCTATCCATAGTTACGGAAATAAAAAATGAATTTAATGATAATTATAATAATAATACTCTGTACAGACCTGTGATAATCTTTTAGTGTTTTGGTACCTTACAAAACTGAGTAAATAACAACACCTATACTAGGTCAGACAAAAGATCTATCTACTTAAGCCAGTATCCCATCTACCACAGTGGCCAAAATACAATGTTAGATAGCTAAAGCTAGTCAAAACATTTTTGTCTTAGTGTTACAAAAGCATTTCCTCAATGTAGCTTTTTACCTTGTAGCACTTTACTGCTTTGTCTTCCACAGCACATCTGAAGAGTTAAACTTTGCATTGTAGAAAAGATCCCGAGTCAACTGAAACCCTTAAGGAGACAATGAAGCAGCTCAAGGGCACCTTGAGTTTAATCTACTGGACATGCTCACCCCACCCCATGTTAGAGTTCCATTCACCCAACTACATTTAACCTTAGCAAAAAAGCAGATTTTTGCTGGTGATTTGTACCAGGCTTGCAAATTATTTGAACCACAGGATGCCTACAGGGCTTCCCCCCTGGTGTGAGAATCAACATTAAATCTACTAGCCCAGAAGCACTGCAATAAACACACCTCAGATAACACTGGTGTGCCAACAGCTCATCATATAGTCCTGCCCTTGGTTTTCAATGAAAACAAGAGCAATTAAAGACATAACAAAATTAATAGGAATAAGTTAAAGAGTAAAAAAAATACTATCTTTTGACAGCTTAATTCTTTGCATTGGGTGTAGGGGTCAAAGTGTTGATGGGAAAGGGGAAGCTGCATGTGTGGCCTTAGTGAGGAGCCAAACTAGTGGCACCTCTGGGAAACATATTTAAAAAAGGGCAGAAAAAGCCACATAGGTAGAAGAGGAAGGGAAAAAAAGAAACAACAGAGGGAGTATCAAGGGCAGAGGTGGAGGAGGTGCTCTAGGCACTGGAGCAGATACCCCCTGTGGCCTGCTACTTTGCTTTCAGGGAAAGGGTCCATACTGGCTTTGTTGCACTTTGGTTACATACAAGAATTCCGTACTTTCAGTTAACTTAATCTGAACCTCTCTGACGAGTCCTTGTACTGACAAGGAACTATTTTGTTCTCAGGAGCATGAAGATGCAACGCTATTTTCCCAACCACATCCACTGTAGCTAGTGGTAAATAATAGTAAATGCATATACAACCCTATTTCCTGCTTCCAAATATTTTAATGAGCAGATTTCTGCCAATGCATTGGTTAATCAGGCACTGAATTATTTGGACAAAGCATTTTTAGCATGTGGATTTTGTGTCATCTGTTTGCTATTGGCTATGCATTGTTAGTAATTGTTTTGACTTCTGCCTTATGTGCCTTATGGCACAGGAAGAATTATATTGTTCATGAATGCCACCTGATAGTAACAGTAATGTTTCTACTTACTGAGCAGATGGAAACAACTTTCCAAAAAGGCACAGGTGAATAAGGAATGACTGAATAACAAACAGCAAATAGCTACCATGTTAGTTTACCCCTGAATATTGTTTTTTTGCATGCAAGTACAAAATTAGAATAGAATCACAGAACAGTTTTGGTTGGAAAGGATGTTAAGATCATCCAGGTGCAAACCCCTGCCATGAGCGGGGATGCCTCACACTGGACCATGTCACCCAATGCCCTGTCCAACCTGGCCTTGAACACTGTCAGGGATGGAGCATTCACCACTTCTTTGGGCAACCTGTTCTAGTGCCTCACACCTTCACAGTAAAGAACTCCTTCCTTACACTTAATCTGAATCTCTCCATTTAAGTTTGAACCTGTTAGCCCTTGCCCTATCACTGCAGTCCCTAAAGAAGAGCCCCTCTCCAGCATTCTTGTAGGCCTTATTCAGATATTGGGAGGTTGCCATGAGGTCTCCATGCAGCCTCCAGGCTGAAGGTAGAAGCAAATTCAGCAAAGCAAAACACTTCCTTACGCATGTATGTAAATATTTCTCAGTTCTTCATGAAAGGAATTAAAATGTCATCAAACCAAATACCTGTTTGGATCTGACAGATGTTTCTGTCAAATGTTACAGCAGTAACGAATCAGTTTAATCTACAAGAAAACAAGTTTGCTGTGACTAGCATGTAATCTGTAATTCAAAGGAGTTTTGAATGAAAGAGCTTTGTAGGCAATGAATTAGAATTGCTGTAAGTTTGGACAACCGTCTGGAATGATTTAATTTGTTTTAAGCTTGGTCAAGCCAAGTGCATTCTTTTTTTTTTTTTTTTCTGATTTTACCTTAAAACCTCTATGCCACCTCAAAATATCACATCTGGTAGGGTCAATGCTTTTTCTTTGCCTTTCCAGTACCACACACACTACATTTTTTAAATCCCAAAGGCCTTTGACATTGCATTAAAATGGATCAGCCACCTCTAATATGCTGAGAAGGAAAAAAGAGACTCCCAAGAGAGGGGAAGCAGATAATCTGCCTTGAGGCTTCCCCACTGTTATTTCATTTAGAGAGGCAGGCAATACCACAATATATGAAAAGAGAGGAAAAGATTTCAAGTCTCTCCAGCTGTCTCCTCCTTAATTCAATACTGACTGTTTGGTTGGCCCCACTGTCCACAAAACACTGAGATTTTTCATGGCTGCTGTGCTAGTAAAATCTCCTATCTGTTTGTGATGTGCTGCTGTTCTACTTTGAGCAATACTCCCAAATTAGTAAGCACATGAGTAATTGTAGGCAGCAGACACTGTAGTACCTCAGCCAGGAGCAAGCTGGTTTTTACTGAAGGTTATCCTGGTGTGCTGGGAAGCCAGAGTCATGCTTAAACTTTTTCTAATTGCTTCAGTTTAGTTTCATAAGCACATGTGCAACACAAAGATATATGTGAAGAACATTACACAGTTGAGCAAGCATTGCTTGGTGGAGGATGGACAAAAAAGAGTGGTGGTCGGCACAGCATACTTATTTGACAATATAGGACTGACAGCTAGGGAAAACTGTGCAGATAACGAAGAACAAGGGTTTTTTCACTGACAGTCTGTAGGAGATAACCTCTTCGCTATGCAGTAGACACTAACAACAATGGTTAAGAACAGGAAATCTCTGAGAGACCATTTCTAGTTAACATGCCATCTCAAAAAATACTAGCATGTTTGTTGTGTTGTATCACTCAGTAGAAATGTAAGCACTTTCAGAGTTACCATTCTCTTTTGTTGTAGGTATCAAAATCCTTTACTATTTGAGAAGCAGTATTATGCAGACTGTACAAAGAGGCTGAGCCACCTGCTTCAGGCCTTGCAATGAAAGGGATAGAACTAGAAATAGAATTCATGTCAGCTATCCTACATACTCCGCAAGCTCTGACACTGCAGACAGAATTACACAGCTGATGCATCTCTTAAAGGTAAGGGACTCTCTTACAGGTAAGGCCAGAGAAATGACATAATTTGCCTCATGTCACAGAGGTGAGGCTTAATTAACCTTTGTGGTACTGCATTATCTGCTAAACTACTCTACCTCTGAAATAAGCTAAGGCTAATGAAACAGTGATGCTATCAGAAGGCAACTGAGAAGAAAAGTCTCACTGTGAATTATCAAAAGTTACTGCTTACATCACAGAAATTACACCCATTAAAGTATCGCTCTCCAGCAAAGAGAAACTGAACAACCATAACAGAAACATAACAATTTGGACATAGAACCAACTGTACAGGAGATAGAAGTATACTTTGATTGAAGCAACCTGGTCTAGTGGAAGGTGTCCCTGCCCATGGCAGCAGGGCTGGAACCAGATGTTCTTCAAGAACACTTCCAACCCAAACCATTCTCTGATTTCTATGATTCTATTCTGTACTAGGAAGAAAAATTAACATAGTATCAATTTAATCAACTATTTTTATCCCAGGAATAGAATGAATGGATACATACCAAATTATAAGAATCTGTGAGCACAATCTCATTCCAGTTATATACGAAATCAATAGCTTTACATTAGAAAGGAATCTCATTCAGGGACATCCTTGAAATCATTCACATGATTAAGATGAGAAAAATTTCATTTAATATGGTCAGCTGACATCCCTGATGCATATCAGACATTACCAATTATGCTGTTATTTTAGCCTTACTCAGCGCTACAATACTTAAAATGTCATTTAATCCATTCAAGCATCAATATTGATACCTGGCAACATTAAGTATTTCCAGTTAAACAGTGTGAAAAATCCACCTTTTCACCTGTGGTTTTAGCTATAAACTCAGCTGAAAACTGCAAGAATAATTCTTACTCAGTGTCCTCATTCCACATGAGAGAATGATTGGCATTAATATACTCTGCTCAAATAGTGATCTCCCATAGTTTTCCAACAAGATAAAAATGGAAACAAATAATTTTGATCAATCTGTAGCTTATACACACAATAAATAGCATATTGCAATCAGTAAGGAAATCTGTAAGGGTACAGTTTATAGCAGCAGGTCATTTGCTTGTACTGTAATTTAGATTTCACTTTTCTCATATCCGCTGAGCAATTTTACCTGCTATATTTCCCCGAACACTGTGGTGTATCCTGCCGTCGTAAGGCAATTCAACCATGCAGAAGCACAGTGATGTTTCCGTAATTTTACTTGCACGCAGCGGGCCACCTTACTTCCTTATGTCAAAATAAAGCCATGCTTGATTCCACTGCTTACAGATTATGAATTTCTACTGCAAAGATCAGTGGATCCTTTTTGATCACTGAATGTGACCTCTCACAGAATATGTGGTGCAAAATCCCACTTGGTTTGTAAGTCCCTGACTATGAACTTAAACTAGTCCTTTCCATCTATATCCCACCTTTCAGCAGCAAAGGTATTTGTTTGGTGCAAGTGTACAAAGTAGGATTCCTCTTAGAAATTATGTTTCCTTTGGCTTCTGTGGCTGTCTTTATTTTCTCTGAAGAGAAAACAGACAAAACAGAAAAAGTGATAGGCAGAAAAATGTTCCTAGAGATGGAAAGAAGGTCAGAGACTGTGAAGTGTGGAATTACTGCCGGCCACCTCCTGCTGCTGAGCTCCAGGGTAGGTTTGTCTATAAGATAAGGAAGCATAGTCTCTTCCATCAGGCAGATCATTACCAAAACCACTGATTAATTGATAGAATTGCAAGGTTGCATGTTGGAAGGGCTCAGCTGATGATTTCAAGCCCAGGCAGTCCCAGGAAAATCTGCAAGGTAAGGAGAATTCAGCAGAGTGGAGAAAGTATAAAAATTGTCTTGGGGGCTAAGCCAAGGGGTTTGCAGCATAGGCAACTGGTGAGTCAGTGGCTGAAGAACAACCCAGCCCTCAGTGCAGATACTCGACAGATGCCTGCATAAAGCAGCCAGGAAAAGCCATTCTCAGCACAGCATAAACCCACCAGAGCTCACTGCTGCTCAGGACAGCAGTGTGCTTTTCCAGCACAACATGTGCTGGTGCAGGCAGAAGGTTAAGCCCACAGGTCAAACACTTCTTTGTTCCTTTAGCTGTGCAGTTTGCATAAACTGAAGGTAATAGGACTTTGCTCATGTCTAGCAGGCACACTAACAGTTTACCTGTGCATTGTTCTACTTTTCAACGAGGGGCAATGAGACCTAAGGGAAATCTGACCCTTACTGCACCATTCTGTCACCATTAAACCTGACATGTATGTATTTAAAACTGCAATAGCATCACAGTCTACAGATTGAGACAGATGCTGAATTTTTCTAGTGCCCATGGCAGTGAAAGTGAAAACTCTTCAGAAACATAAAAGTTATTTGAATTACTACAGGATTTCTAATGAAAGGCGAAGTAAGTCACTATAAATATTTAAGTGTCTTAAATAAAGATTAATTAAGAACTAGCCAGGAAGCTGCCTTTTCTTTTAAAGTAATAAATTTTTAATTGCAAAGTATGCTTTAGTAACAAATTGGTGCTTAATGGAAGTATAAAAGGAGAAATCTGAAGGTCAGGGATAATGATCACACACCTGCACATGCGTCTGCACACAGAACACTACTATACTTAACCAAATATTGCAAAAACTATTAAAAGATAGAATCATAGAATCATAAAATGGTGTGGGTTGGAAAGGACCTTGAAATCATCTAGTTCCAATCCCCCTGCCATAGGCAGGGACACCTCGCAGTGAACCATGTCACCCAAGACTCCACCCATTTAAATAAAATACAAAGTTCTACTAAAGCATTTACCATGCTTTTTATTTTCAAGAGTTTGTGTTCATATGTAAAAGTACCACTTTAAAAAATACAAATTGCAAATACCAACTTCTAAAATTTTTTTCAACATGCCGTTGATTAGGAAAGTAGGGAACAAACCAGAAAACAATCTAGACATTTCAACTAATGCTCAAATCTGGCTAACAAATCAAAATAAGGAGGTTCTTTTCTACACACTTGTAATTTGTCTACAGCACAAATGAAACAAGCACGTCCCCTATCATTGATCTTTTTCTACCATTTGAGCAACGAATGTGTTGAAGCACTGCTGTAAACAAACTGGTAATATTACTACTGTGCATCAGGAACAAAACAAATTAGATAATACAGTAGAAAAAGATGCTTTCTTTCTGAAACAGACCAAATCACAGCATGGAACATTATTACAGGATCTGACAGCAAAGTGCTAATTTGTTTCTTTGAAAGATGCAGATTCAATCAATAAATTGCTAGCTATCAGAGTAAATCCTCCAGGAAGATAAACCAAACCAGAAAATCAGAATTCACTCCTCATTCCACAGAAAATTTGAAATATTTAACTTTTTCTCTGCTATACCTTGTTTCTAAGATACTGAGTCCATGCCAAAGCCATTGTAATGACATACTTACAGATGGTGGTGAAGGAGGACAGAGGGGAGAAGCTTCTAGTAGGATTGTGTCAATTCCAAACAGAGTAAAAAACTGGGAAAAAGTGCCTAGCATTTATGGCATAATAACCATGAGAGAAGTAGAGTGCCGCAGATAGATCTACAGTTTTCCTGAAGGGCTCAATTTTTCTATGATTTTCTTTCTTGAAGCTCCAGATGGAGGCTGACTGAAATTTTTGACTGAGTGGGAAATTTTGTCTCTTTTAAGTACTTACGTGGAAGAGAGCAACAAGAAGAGAAGATGAGAATTTGAAACTTATTTACTTTATATTTTAAAAATTCAGAAGATATTTATGAAGAAAAGCTGAAGAAGAGAAAGAAAGGATGGGAGAGAAGAGTAGACTTTAAGAAAGGAGTCAAGGGTGGCAAAAGTGTTTTGAGGAGCGGGGTTCAATCAAAGCTAAAAAGCAAACCTGCCTGGCCAAGACCTTAGTAGAATGGAAGGGAAAGACAGCAATTTGCTTGAGACAAGATTCAAATTCAGGAGCACCAAGACTTGCATCTGAATGGCCCTTTTTGGTTCAAGTGTTAAGAGACAATTTCACTGCACCATTTTATCTCCTGTTCCCTCTTCCCTTCTGTCCAGACGAAGGGTAAGGGGTTGGGTGGGGAGCAAGAGAAGGAGTTACAGCATCTGCAAAGGCATGTCAAGGGAAAACGATGTCTGTATAGGACAGACAGTATGTTCAGTGTTAAGGGGATAGATGTCACAAAGGGAAGCTTCAGAATAATGAGTATAACATTGAATTTGAAATATATCATTCTATAATGCCAGTGAGAAAAAAGTATACCCTTATCTGCTAAAGAGAGACTCAGTCATTTGAGTTTTCTGAAGCTCTTACTCTGTGTAGCACTTTTTGAATCATTAGCTGTGGTTGTTAAGCTGTAAAGTACCTCTGTTCGGACAGAAAGAAATGAACCTATGTAATACATCTGCAGAGATAAAAATGATTAATAGGCAACAGTTAAAAAAGAAACATTAGTTTTTAAATTTTAAATAACACCACCATAAACAACTCAGCCATAAACTACTAAATCTTAATTTTCAAATAAAAATAAAATCTTCATTTTTGGTCACAGAGATATCTGAAAACAATTTGTTTGGAGAAGAAGCACCTGCATTCACCTAAAGTTTGAATGGAGCAATTATATGTGTCTTAAAAACCTACTTGTTGAATATCCAGACACACGTATTTGTGCTTTCTCTAGCCCTCTGCTTCATACTTAAGATGAACTTCACATCAGCATTTGAAGTTACCTGATTATCCTTCTGAAAGTTCCTTCTCAAATTCTTATTTTCCATGATGCCTATAAATGCAGAATACAGAAAAGGAGACAGAAAGGTCTATAGCAGGCAATTTATCTGTCTTTCTAAGCCAGGATCATTTTATACCTGCAGTCTTCACAGCAACAGAAGGTCTGCCTGGATCAAAGTGATCTATACGATTACTTTCTGAATACTCTCTTCTCATCTTTCACACCCTCCCTATAAGGAAGTCAAGGATTATGTGCACTTCAGTCCAGTGTGGAAATGAAGAACATGGTTCTATTCCTCTACTGGTGAAGCCATTGTCATACCAGACCATTAGCAGTGCTGACCATTTACTTCACACAGGTTTCAACCATTACTTTTTATCAACCTTGCATGTTTTTTCATGTTTTACTTGGGCAACAAAAACACCTGATGCTAGTGATCAACCTTTTGCTCTCTGTATGCCTAAAATTCAGATTAGGACTTATTTGATAGTATCTTTGCACACATTTATGGCAATAAAATGAGGAAAACCTTAAAATATTATAGTTGTTAAAAGATAAGAACACTGTGAACTTCTACTAGTTTCAGAGAATTGTAAAGATAATGAATGTGTGTTAAGCAATGACTAGCAGCCAACTTGGGCTTGCCAAAAGTATTGTAAAACCAATCTAATTTCCTTCTACAACATGATAACAGGCATTTTAGAAGAGAAGTGTTAGCTGAGTAGATTTTGATGCTGTCTCAAATAACATTCTTAGAAGTAATTTGAGGAAAACCAAGTCTGAATGAAATGCTTATACAACAGATACAGACATGACTGAGTTTATCAGATTAGTTAATGAAGCACCACATTTACTGCAAAATCAAAGGATGGAATAAGCAGGGTTATCCATGGGTCCTGCATCCAGAATTGCTCAATATTTTCACTAGTGATGTCGATGACAATAAAAAATGTGCTTGCCAATCACACTATGAACGACTTCCAAGGATGTTAAAAATCAAGCAACCAAGAAGAATGTCAATAAATTACACAAGTGATCTGGAAACAAAGGGTGTTACTCAGTATGGAAAAGACCGAGTTTCACTGTTCTTAGGCAAGAAAAATCAATTGCAGAAGTATGGCATGGCGAGAGTTTCAAGTGAGCTATATGTATGAAAATCAAGTTTCATACATGTGATTGGGTTGTAGGTGCATCTCAGGGCTGTGCCTTATGCACAACCAGTGCACTTCAATTATCCCTTAGCCAGCTGAAGAACAACCCAGCCAGTCACCTGTATAGATAAGATAAAGGACTAGTTAGATATGAGGGACCAGCCTGAAACCAGGTGACAGTCTGATAACTCACAGTCAAGTATTTGGCTGATGTTACAGAAGCCTTCCTGTTGGTAATTTTGGACAGTTCTGGAAATTACTCCCTCCTCCCAGGTCACACTGTGTGTAGTCCAATTTGTATAGCTGGATGTGTTAACACCCTGGGTGGAGTGTCTCAAAGACTGCTCCTGGTGGATCCTGATGTAGAATTTTGCATAGATAAGACATTTTAAGTAATCACTACAAATAATTCCTGCAGAAATGGTCATGTAGGACAGTGTCCTTAACTGTGGCACAGTTATTTAAGAGACATTTTGTATGCAGTTAGGATACACAAATAGCAATGAATTAAACAAGTGCTGGGTGGTGACTCTGGACCATGGGCAGGTGGATTATAAGAAGTGAGCAGAACAGTGGTCTAGGGGCTTCACCCCAACAGTTCAAGATGACAATTGTAAATGCCTTTGCAGTGGGAGACTCTTGTCATAATTTGTGTTGTGTGTTTTGCCCTATGCTAAGGTACCCACTTTTCTTTCTCTAACAAACACTCATTTTGAGTGATGGAAAACAAATGTCTGCAACAGTACTATGGGAAAAGGATCACTATGTGAGTTTCACTCTGTTGTAAGAAAAGGCTAATTCTGTCTGGGGATACCTAACAGAAGCACAACCTGCAAGAGAAATGAAATGATCCTTCTGCTGCTCCCGCTACGGGAAGACCCAGATGAGGACTTAAAACTGAATCTGTTCTTCATGTTCACAACAGGCAGGACAGGAAATAATGAGTGCTGCAAGGAAGATTCAGGTCAGAAACAAGGAAAAGCTTTCTTTGAAGGAAAGATCCTGAAGCTCTTGGACAGACTGTCTAGAGTGGTGACAGCATTTCTATTGCTGCCTAACCTGTTCCTTAAAGTTTTCAAACCTCTGTTAAAGATGAGCCTGCCACAGGATGAAGAGATTGTCTAGGTAACTTCGATTGTCTAGGTAACTTCAGGTCTAAGACTCTAACATAACACATCAAGAGATGGAAAAAATGTGTTTATTTGATACAGTTAGTCCTGAAGTGTTTAAAGCGGATAAAATACAGGAAGGTGGAATAGTCTATCAGAAATGTCACTAAAGAATCTACAACAAACATGTGCTTCCTGATCATTTGAGTACCTTTACCATTAAAACCAGCAAAAATATCTGTTTAGTTTCATCCCTAATGAATTCCATGATACACAAAATGCAAGGAGTTAAATCAGATGTTTCTGCTACTAGTAGATCCTATAAGACCATTAAGTTCACTGTGACTGAAATATGCTGTTATCAGAGCTTTAATACCTCAAGACATCATCTAAGTAAATAGGCATTTTTACTCCTAGATACATTAAGAGATGAATAACCAAGCTCATAAATATGTAATGAATGAATAACTCCTTTCAGTCCCTGGAGGTAACAGAGAGTAGATACCATAATTTTCTACTGAAGAAGTGCCCGTTTCAAGGACAAGCCTATAAAGCCCATGGTGTGAATCAGCACCATCGTGATGTGCTTACCTTTACTTGGGTCTGTTTCCAGAAGGAAAACCCCTGTTGTTTAAACTAAGAGAGATGCCAAGTATCATGCCTCTCACACAACACTGACATTTGGAAGCAATGACTCCTGCAGCCTGGATACACAGAGGGATCTGTAAGAAGTGTCTTACAGCATGGCCTTGAGTCTAACAGCATGAATCTGTCTCTAGCCTGCCCTCTTGTCTCTAGCTCATGGGAGATGCCAACAAGGGGGGTACACTGTACCAGCAAAGAGATGTGGTTCAAAGCTGACTCCCTTAGCTCCTTCCCCAAAGGGGACAGGGACAGGGGAACAAAAGCTGCCATGGAGAGAATAATTTGTCAGCAGAGAAGATGACAGACAGGCATGCTGTTCCCCATTCCCAGGATGCAAAACTGAAGGTAAAATCATACCTTTAAACATACTCTTTAATCATCTCAGCCTGCTTGCCGGTGACATTGTAATTCCTCCTTGTGCCTGAGAAAGTCCATGGGCCTGAAAGCAGTGGCTGTGCAGCCTGAGTCTTAGAAATAATCTTGTACCCCGTAAGCTCTCTCCCCTTGAAAATCAGTCCCTCTTGAGCTCTTCCTTACCCATCAGATTACTTTAAGAAGATTCAGTACCATTTCTGGCAACATGTTCCCTTCCACCTACCCCACGTATTTCGTTATGTCTAGTATCTCCCTCCTTCAGACTTCTCTAGACTCATGTGAAGCCATGTGAACACCATTAAAATTCCTTCCCAGAGACAAACATCAGCCTTTCCCACACTGTTTGGAGGAATAATAGCAAGCAGCTTACCTTTCTGAAGCAGCTACTGAATTCTTGGTGAATAATTACCACCAAAAGATATATGTGACTTGTAGAAAGCAACATGAGAAAGATTAAGAAAATCGTTAAGACTCAAAAAATGTTGAGTGGCTTGGTATTCATTTGCTCTCATGAAGTGACTTTTATTAGCAAGTACACAACCCTTCACTCATTAAAACAAAAGAATTCACTATCTGTTACTATGTAAAATATACAACTGTCAGCTTTCAGGAAAAATGGCAGCATTTGATAAAGGAGAACTACATCTTCAGCAGCTGTAATCACAAATTAATTAGTTCTGATGTAACTTCAGAAACATTTTAATAGCAGCCATTCTAATTTATTTATGACTTAAATGCTTTTGCTGATGAGAAACATTACACCTAAGAAAACGCAATATAAAATAGCACTTTATCAGCTGCTGCGTTATCTCTGGTGTCCCCCCACTTTATTGAGGAAAATTACAAATAAAACTCTGCAAGAAGGAGGATGCTATTGATGGGTATTGATGCAGAGCCTGATGGAGTCAAAGGACTAACATGCTCTAATGGCACATTACAGACTGAACATTCAGAAGCAGAGATGGTGTTGGGGGAGGAAAGTCTGTTTGCTTGTTTTGTAAGTGTTGATTTTTACCACCTGATCCTTGTGTATTATTCTCTAAGTCACAGGAAAACAATTTTCTGAATGCAAGATTTTTCAGAAAAAAAATAAATCTGTGCTGTGTTGTGCATTCCCTCACTGACCTGTGTCACACGGTACCCCTCATTTCTCAGAGCTTAGTTACTAGACATCAGGCTCCAATTCAGCACGGCCACATTCCTATCAATCAATCTTCCCTCCTTAGGAGAAAAACACCCTTCTCTAGTATAACCGCTATGTGCGTTGGTTCTTCTTATTATAGGCGCATGACAAAACACAGCAGCTAAGACCGTATGATGTAATCTGACTGACCTACATTTCACTAAGTATCAACTTTTACAGGCTTTAAATGCAATGTTACCTACTTTCAACTCATTTCAGCATTCAAACTAGATTTTTCCAAAAGCCTCCCCACAGATAAGGAAAATTTCATATAACAGCCTCTGCAGGCAGAGACATGGGTTTCTGTGTTTATTTACATTATGTCATATGTTTGAGTTGAATGTCACCTAGCAATTGTAACACATCCCCTTTTTCACTTACAACTAATCCTAAAAAGACCAATGCATACATGCAATTTGCTTCCTGTGAGTAGATCCAGTCAAAGGGGATGAAGATACTCATGTTTAGTATTTTACAGGCCTGAGGGAATGTCCTGGGTTCGGCAGTAGCAGTCGTTTTTCTCCTTCTTGGTAGCCGGTGTGGAGCTGTGTTTTTCTTTTTTCCTTTGACTTTAGGCTTGTGAGCAGTGTTGATAACACCAATGTTTTAGTTACTGCTTAGTACATTTTGGTCTGGCCAAAGACTTTCTGAGTCTCATGCTCTGCCA
>JAOEHY010018157.1:0-18074 GCA_025447955.1 Psilopsiagon aurifrons | reverse complement strand
GGAGGGACTCTTCATTAGGGACTGTAGTGAGAGGACAAGGAGTAACGGGTTAAAACTTAAACAGGGGAAGTTTAGATTGGATATAAGGAAGATGTTCTTTAGTGTAAGGGTTGTGAGACACTGGAATGGGTTGCCCAGGGAAGCTGTGAATGCTCTATCCCTGGCCAACGTTCAAGGCCGGGCTGGACAGAGCCTTGGGTAACATGGTTTAGCCTGAGGTGCCCCTGCCCATGGCAGGGGGGTTGGAACTAGATGATCTTAAGCTCCTTTCCAGCGCTAACCTCCCAAAGCAGACACTCAGTTTAAACTACAGTCTTCTGGAGGGGGCCAGACACTAAAACCAGTATCTGACTACCCTGTATTCTTTTACCTTATGTGTTATTGATATAAGTCCTACCCAGTACTGTTTCCTACTACAAGGTCACTGCCATGGTTTAACCATATGGCAACTCTCCATCACAACCGCTCCCTCACTCCCAAAACCAGGGCAGTCCATAATACAGAAATCCATATGCTTGCTAGAACTTGGTGATCCAGTTCATGGGAACTTCACCTGCTCTTGAAAGATAATTCTACTGGCTCCTGTGCAAAAGCTCTTATCAACTTCAAAATATAAGACACCAGCATGATTTTAAGCCTCGAAGTTTAGCTTCTCCCTCTAATTCAAGCAGTGTTTAACATATTTCATTCTGCACAAAGAAAATTGCCTCAGCAGCTTTTGTCAAGGCAACAAAAAAAGTAGACATGATCATAACTGAGAAAAGGAGAAAAAGTCTCCTAACACATTATCACAGAAGAGCTTCACGCACACACAGAGTTGCACAGTTTGATGTCCCGGACACGCCGTTTGCTCAAATACCGATAAAAGCAAATGTCTGTTCTCCATGTGTGACGTTAAAAGTAAAATAAATGCATATGGAATAACCAAATAATTTAATTACATTACCAAGACACTTAACTAATTATATTGCAACTGCCTGAATAATATAATCACAGTCCCTTAACAGATCAAAGGTATTCAGAACATCACTATCCCTAACTGCTGAAGAAAAGGGGAGGAAATTAAAGAACCTTACCCTTACAAATATCTGCAGTCAGCAGTCTGCTGCTTCTTCAAACAAAAATAAAAATATACTAGTGACAAAACCTACCAATTCCTTTCCCTCATTTAAAAAATAAAGAACCAACCTTAAATCAGAACTGTCATGAAATCCAAACCTAAGCACAAAAGAGATTTAACAAATTTATTAATCAAAAGCTAGTTTGTTCAGAATAACTGGGCACAAAATCAGATTCTCCAGCTTTTCAAAGAAAGTAGTCCCCATTTCCTCTTTACACCTTTCATATACAGGGTATTTTTTCTACTCAAGAGCTTCAATTAAAATGTTTAATTACAGACAATACCACTTAAAAATACTCAGATCACTTCAAGTCAGAAAATAAACACTGACAGTATATGAAAACATTCCACACATGAATTAAAGCATACCACGTAAAATTACCACACATCACAGTCTAAACCTTTATCAAACTGAAAAGGGAAGTCAGAAAACTTGTTTTTGAAATGGAAAGGTATTTTTGCGGTAGAAAATGACTCGTTAAAGCAATCAGTCACCGGTTTCTCTTACTTCAATAAAGTAAAACGTTTTTGGTCAAACGTTTTTGGTCAGGGACTTCAGGAAAATTTCCATGCAACAGTTTGTTCAAAGAGGTCATCTTTTGAGAACTGCAGGCTTAAAAATACAGTGCAAAAGATATGATTAAAAGATACATCGGAAGATTAAATAGAACACATCTTCAGTTTTGTGCATTGCTGTACTTCATTTACCCATACTTCCCTGAGAAAACTATTTCAGCTATTAGAGAAAAATGTTTGAACTTTCCATGTCATGCTTCTAATCAAAATTAAACTTTCCTTTTTTTCATTTTGCCACACTTAAGAGAATTTTTCCACTTACACTTGGAATTACAATAGCAGAACAAGCCCCAAGGCAGTATCAACCCCAAATCTCTTGCTCTCCTCAGGCATGACCAGTGATACGTTGTCCTGCAGCCTCATACTATTCTCTCCCGGTCAAGGAGCACAAAATGATAGTCTTGCGCATACTTACTACTGGGCTGGTTGAATGTTTTATTTTGCATTCTTCCCCCTTTTATAAAATTCAGAACAATTTCTTTAATTGATAGGAGAGGTGTCACTGTTAAAGCCAATATTTGGGCAAATACCTACTGAATGCCAGACTCTGACAAAAAAAGAATTCCTTTCATCTTAGTCAGGGACTTGACTTGTTTACTAATATATCATTTACTCATAATGTTTCAATGACACTAAGGCTGGATATTTCAGCCACTCCTTAAAAAGCAGTTCCAAAACAATTCAATACTGCCACTGTCATTCCTCCTGCTCCCAGTCATGCATTCCCCCTCTCCCTGCTGCGACACGCTGCCAATGCTGGCACTCATTTGATCCTGCAGCAAATCAGTTCATGGAGCAAGAAAGAAGGAGGGGGAAAACAGTGTTAATTTTCTGCTAGTTTAGTTTTGAAACAGATGAATGCCAGTGTGAAGAAGCAGAGCCAACTTATACGTATCTATAAATCACACCCTTAATTTTTCCCGAAGGCAATCTTGGAGGAGGGGAGAAAAACAAGGTTGCACTCAAGACTAAAAGAGACTTCTGATTTTACATTACAATACACATTACAATTTAATTTTAATTTACATTTAATTTTAGATTTTTAATTTACATTACAATACAATTACACTACAATAAACATTTAGGAAGTTAAACATCTAGCCCAACCACAAAAAAACTGTCTCTGGCAGCTGTTACAATCAAACAGTGTGGGCCTGCAGGGTTAGAGGAAGGAACAGACATACAAGTTCCATAGAAGCAACACAAAAAGGGTTAACAACAGCAAACTGCTTCCTCAAGTTAGCAGCTAATTGGAAACAACTGTGTTAAAACTGAACAGGGAGATATTGCTGGAACACAGGGAAAAAAAAAAAACAAAACAAAAAAGAATTTATCACCTGTGGAAGAAGGCACTGTCACTCCATGAAAAGTACAAGGACATTGTTAGGTTATGTACAAAGTAAGTTAGAAAGGTGAAGGCACAGACGGAACTAAATCTGGCCACTGCCATAAAAGATAATAAAAAGTACTTTTACAAATACATTAGCAATAAAAGGAGAGCCAAAGAGAACTGCCATCCTCTACTGGATACTAGGGGAAACACTAGTATTCAGTGACTAAGGATGAGGAAAAGGCTGAGGTACTTAATGTTGCCTTTGCCTCAGTGCCAGGGAAGGTCATAGAGTAGATGATCCTAAGTGAGGTCATAAAGAATATGTGGGAAAATGGAGAGATCAGGCCCGGCCAGCATGGGTTCATGAGGAGCAGGTCCTGCTTGACCAACCTGATCCCATTCTATGATAAGGCAGCCCAGCAGGTTGATGAGACTGTGGGCATAGTCTATTTGGACTTAAGTAAAGCATTTGACACAACACTCTCCTGGACAAACTGGCTGCTCATGGCCTCAATCAGAGGATGCCTCACTGGGTTGGAAACTGGCTGGATGGCCAAACATAAAGACTGGTGAGCAAATGGTATCACCTCTCATTGGTGACTGGTCCCTACTGGTGTCCCTCAGGGCCTGATGTTAGGGCTAGTGCTGCTTTACACCTTCATGGATGATCTGGATGAGGGGATTGGGTGCACCCTCAGCAAATCTGCAGATGACACCAAGTTGGCTGGGAGTGTTGGTCTGCTGAAAGATAGGAAGGCTCTGCAGAGGGATGTGAAGAGGCTGGATCGATCGGTTATGAGCAGTGGTATGAGGTTTAACAAGGTAAAGTGCCAGGTCCTGCATTTGGGCCACAACAACCCCAAGCAACGTTACAGGCTTGGGGAAGAGACACTGGAAAGCTGCTTGGTGGAAAAGGACCTGGGGTGCTGACTGACAGCTGCTGAACGTGAGCCAGCTTGTGCCAAAAAGGCCAAGAGCATCCTGGCCTGTATCAGAAATAGTGTGGCCAGCAGGCCCAGGGCAGTGACCATCCCCCTGTACTTAGCACTGGTGAGGCTGCACCTTGAGTTCTGGCTTCAGTTCTGGGCCCCAACTACAAGACAGACATTGAAGTGCTGGAGCAGGTTCAGAGAAGGGCAACACAGCTGGTGAAGGGTTTGGAGAACAAGTCTGACAAGAAAGGGCTGAGAGAACTGGGGTTTTTTAGTCTGGAGAAGAAAAGGTTCATAGGGGACCCCTTATCACTCTCCACAACTACCTGAAAGGAGGCTGTAGTGAGCTGGGTGTTGGTCTCTTCTCCCAAGGAATAAGCAACAGGACAAGAGGCAACAGCCTCAAGTTGTGCCAGGGGAGGTTTAGGCTGGATATTAGGAAAAAATTCTTCAAAGAGAGGAAAATCAGATATTGGAACAGGCTGCCCAGGGCAGTAGTAGAATCACACTCCCTGGAAATGCCCAAAAAACTGTGTAGATGAGGCCCTTGGTGATATACTTTAGTGGTGGCCTTGGCAGTCGTGGGGTAATGGTCGGACTTGATCACCTTAAATGAACTTTCCAACCAAGCTGATCCTATGATTCTGTTATAAGGAGAAGACTCACTAGCACAGCACTGTCAAGCAGAGCACGGCATCATCAAACTGAGCACAGAGTATCTTCTCTGTTAGACCACAGTACCTTTTTCTTAATTTTAGGCTGAGCCTCAAGATTATTTTCCTCATACAAGGAAGAACCTGATGTGAGAGCAGGTGGAAAAGTATGAAGATAGGATAAGGAAGTTGGGGCTGTTCAGCCTGGAGAAGAGAAGGCTGTGTGGAGACCTCACAGCAGCCTTCCAGTACCTGAAGGGGGCCTATAGGGATGCAGGGAAGTGACTTCATTAGGGACTGTAGTGAGACGACAAGGGGTAACGGGTTCAAACTTAAACAAGGGAAGTTTAGATTGAATATGAGAAATAAATTCTTTACTGTAAGGGTGGTGAGGCACTGGAATGGGTTGCCCAGGGAAGTTGTGAATGCTCCATCGCTGGTGGTGTTCAAGGCTGGGTTGGACAGAGCCTTGGGTGTCATGGTTTAGTGGGAGCTGTCCCTGCCCACGGCAGGGAGGTTGGAACTTGATGATCTTAAGGTCCTTTCCAACCCTAACTATTCTATGATTCTGTGATTGGTAGGACACCATCAAGAGGGAAGCTACTACCAAGAGGTAGGAAAGAAAGTCCTTCAGCTATTCAGCATAGTACCATAAAGAAGAACAGTCACGGAAGTTTTCTTTCCTGCCTATCCTCTTGTCTAGGAAGGACAATTGAGGCTCTTGCATTTGAAGAGTGCCCATATACAAAGAAGCCTACAGCTGGGCTGCCACAGTTTTAAGGTTAACAGAGCTTAAGTTTATATCTAAGCACAGTTATCTTCACCTGTGAAGCAACACTAGCAGAAAGTCCTAGGCCAAGAACTTCTTTGAAAGAACGGGGGAGGGAAGCTTCAGGGAGAAAGAGAAAGGAAGGGATAAGCATGGCCACAGAAACTAAGAGTTGTTTTCTCTGTTAGTTCCAAACTAGCATATGTAAGGACAAAAGACAAAAATCAAGACCACCATTGCAACATTTGGGAGCGAGACTAGTTTCCATTTATTTTCTGCCTACTTCGTAGTAGTAGGGAAAAATAAACAAAAATCCATTAATCCGCAAAAAACCTACACCAAGATGAGGTAACAGACACTGACAGGCAAGAGCAAAATAGAAATACTCGTGATGACATCACAATCTAATCTGTTTTGTATTGTTTTTCTTCAAGGAGCATATTTCATACACAGAGAGAGAAAAGTAACAGGCAGACATCTAAACAGCTGTTCCTTTACCTCCCAATTATTTTTCCACACTTTTCTAGAATAAAATATGGTTTTGCTACCTAGGAACTGATAATATATAATTTTAAAATTTGCTATTTCCCCCTTAGGTTTCCCATATTTGTCTATGAACTTTCTTCAAAGAAGGAATAACCCTACTTGTTCTCCAACCTTCTGTAAAGAAAGATAGATGCAATCTCTGCACTTCCTGCTATGTAATAGACTAACACTACCAACCCTTTTTTCTGCACTTAACACCACAAAACATTCAGTGAGAGGAGATTAAGGAAACGGGGGAGGGAAGCTGGGAAAAGCTGAAATGCCTCCATAGTTCAAGGCTTCTCTTTACATATTGTTTCCTGCTATTATACCCTTTAAAAGATGGCCACTAATCCTTTTACAAATTAACCTATCTTCTACCTTTTCTACTTGAAACATGCCCTTACAAAGATCCTGACATGAGACACAGGCTAACAAGACAACCAGATACTCAAAAAGTTAAAAATAAGCTGCCCTGTAAAAAGGCAGATAAGGAAAATAGGGGGAAATTGAAAAATAGAAAAGATGCCTCACAGCACAAGGCAAATAAAAGTTTTTAACCTTGTAAGGTCCTCCACTTTGGCACACTGCTTGGGAAAAGACTCCCACAATAGCAGCAAGATTTATAGAAGACTAAAATCCATGTTAAAAAAATCCAGAACATTTGCAACTAAGATTCTGTCCCTGTATCATCCCTATTCCAAGGCTCTTCCTTGCAAACTATAGGGGCGTTGGGAAGGCAGAGGGAAAGTGCAGATATAAACCATTGTTTAAAAGGCTAGAAATCAAGATTACACTATTATCTAGCAGGTAAAATAGAAAAGAGTTCTTTCTGAAACTAACATACATGCATTATTAAACTATGATATGTAATAAACCTTTTTAATTATATACCGTCCAATTTTGATGTATTAACAAATACCAAAAGTATAAAAAAAAGGTTAATCTTTAATTACTAAAATGATAAATTGTTATTAACTTGCCAATAATTCTAGTAATTGGATAATTTTCCATTTCCTTCATAAACACAATCTTCCCACTCAGGTTTTGACCTTCCCCTGTGTTTTCTGAATACAGTATCACCTTATAACCCTTAACTAGGAATTACTTGTTTTTCCATTTCTCTTTAAAACTGGAGTCAAACACAGAAAATATAACTACCACATACAAGTAAGAACTACCTTTAAGCCCCAGTGTTTATCTTCTGACCACAGATATAGCTAGGTGTCAGGTATTTTTGGGGAACTAAAGAGAGCACCAAGATACCATTTTACTTAATTAAACATTGAACTACTCCATGGAGGAAGTTACTCTGCTAGTCTGGATAGCTCTTCACAACTTAGACATACTAACACATTTCTTGCATTTGAAACAAAGATAAGAGGCCTGTTAATAGAAGTAGTCTGACTTTTGGAAGAAAAAAATGAAAGGTGTCATGTAAATAAAGTGGAAAAGTATTAGTAACTATTACATTTAGTTTCATATTTCAGAAGGATTCAATTTTTCACCCATTCCAACTTTTTAATGCTTGTCCTGCAAAAATATTAAGACGTAGGTTTCAAACAGGCGTAATTTAAAAATGTAGATGTGGACTTTTCACAGGAGCTGGCAAGAACAAAGGTATGAAAAATACCTGTAAAATCTCCCCCCCCCAATGAATAGCAATGTATTATTCCTCCCAATTACATATAGTTTCATTCTCACAATATGTTCAGGAAGGACGACAAAGCAGTGACAATAAATTCTCACATTCAGAAGGCAAAAAAAGCTGCACTGCTAGGCTCCTCCTAAATCAATTTAAAAATCCTAGTCAATACAGATACACCAGGAAAAGCTACAAAAGCCAGAGAAGTTGTACTGCAATAGTAAAATCTGAAATGAAAAAATGCTTTTGAAATCAGTGAATTTTGCCAGTTTGAGCAGTCACTGTAAGGCATTCTGCAACATTCATTGACATGACAGTGTAAGGTGACGATTTGCCCTTATCACAAACAGGCAACAGCCTAAAGTCACACAGATAAAGCTGAAATACTAGTCCGTTCCAAGACTTCTAAAAACTTCAAACCAGAAGACAACTGGTTTTTAATTAACAAAATCCCATGCACTACAACTCTGGATATTTTTCTAGCTAAAGTTTTTGGTTTTGTTGCTGTTTTTTTTGTAATATGAACTGTATTATGTTGAGTCAAGTTGCAGGTCTAAAGACCTCATTTACATTGGCATGAACTTCCCCACTCCTTGATGGGGAGTGGAAAAAACATTCCGTAGAGTTGCCATTGGCTCTACTCTGAAGAAACCCAAGCTATAGTTTGGCCTGTTCTTTTGGCCAGTTTCAACAGGAAGGAAGCCTGTAGCTCCATCCACTCTGCTAACACCATTAGGTGGTACTTAGACTTTAAGATACTCTCTGCCACAGGGAATGTACTCAAAACCATTTATGGGCAACTAAAAATAAGGCAAACCCAACACAATAAACACAACCATGAAAGAAATAATGTCAAACCTCAACACCTAGATAAGGCTTAAACACTTGTGTTATGTAAACAGATGGACATCTACATTAAGCTTTAGCTTGAAAAAGCTGTATCTGCCAGCTTATAATCTGAATATGCAGGCCATATTGGCAACTACTGTTAGGTTCCAAAGTCCATCCAATATCTGCAATTTAAATAAAAAGAATATTTACACACCAATTTTCATTTACCCATCTTTAAATTAAGCTTTATATTCACTAATATGCTGAATGACAGATTATAATTTAATTCACCAGTTTCCTCTCATAATCACCAAAGGCTACAAAAGGCTCTAACTTTAGACCAGCTCAAATAGCTCTCCCTTGCAGTACACAGGTGAAACTGGGATATCTTTACAAACATCTGTTTTTCTATTCCACTTTAACCACATCTTTCCTCAAGCACTGGCAAGTGCTGTACCTCTTTTTGAATGATTCTCACCATACTTCTTTTTCCAAACATACCCCACTGCAGTTACGCTTATCTACTAGCCGCACCTTCATCAGCTTCAACAGGACCTGAATTTTCTACTCCATTGCAAAACTGGGCTACAACATTTAAAGACTGAACACCTTAGAAAAAAACTGGCCATTTCTACTGACTAAGACAAGAGTACTAGGATTTTAACAGGCACCATCACTTAAAGCTCACTAATTAAAATATGAAATTAAGCCTCCTTGATTATTTCCAGGTAACAGGAGAAAGAATGCTGTCACCATCTTTCACCCAGGTAGGCCACTGGTGAAGATTTCATAAAGCGGCAAAATTCACATATGTGGGTTCTGTGGTGAAGTCAGTTCATTTAGTTCCTGTCCTACTTTTTGAAGGGCTAGCTTTTAAATTTGCACTATCTTGAGGATTCAGTTGATGACCCTGTAAACAGCTGCAGTGCCACAGTGGGCAGAGATGAATTCTTGAACTAGTCTTCCTACTTGTCTACTGTAGCACTGCTCTTAGATCTACAGTTTCATGGGAGGCTTTCTTCACCAATGATACCAACATATTAAACTCTTAATTCTAGTATTTCTTCACCATACCTCAGCTTTGCAGAAACTTAGCCTATCTGTAGGAGCATACTATAAAACACATCAGTGCACTAACTGGAGAGGATGGCAAATCCATACACACTCACTGTTACAGTGCAAAAATATCCCTCTCAGTGTGAAGCTATGAGAAACTCCTGAACTTGTTTAACAGCTCCCCAGCATCAAGGGGTTAGATCTCACTCCGTAAGATCACTCAAGACAGTTAAATAGCAAACTGGGTAGTTTTCTAACCCTTAGCACATAAACTGACCTGGCTCACAGACAGATGAAATAAGTATCAGAGACCAGCTGCTTATGTCAGTGAAAGATTTCATCCCTGTTCAGTCACAGCAAACTATTAGACCAGACCAACCTCTGATGCTCACAAATGCATTCTTCCCTCCATTTTTTGCTTTAAGACTGCTATCTCAAAGCCATTTTGTTATATTACTGCAAGAGTATTTACATAGAAATACCAACAAAAGAGTTAAAGCATTCCTTTCATGGCAGCAAAGGCATATTTTGCCTCAATAAAGCAAAACTATCCAAACAAATCAAGGTTGAAGTCCTTCCAGAAAAATAACACCACTTTATACAGGCAACTACAGCTACACTCGCAACCTCTGCATGCACAGAACTATGCTATGGAACAATGACACTGTTGAACATATCCAAACTGGTGTAGCCATGCTGGTACCACTCACAGCTCTGAAAAGCCCTATATCACCAGAAGAGTCAAGGTAAGATATTACCATATCAATTTATTTTTTTCCCTCCACAGTATGTGCATGAAGGCACTATTGGGAGAACTGATATTTTCCTTCCAGTCTGGAAACCACAGGGTTTTTCAACCTCATGCAGAGGAAAAAAAACAAACCAAAAACCAAACCAAAACAAAAACCAAACAACTAAATTCCGAAACTAATGAGCATCTGCTCTGAACCTTACTGCTAACGCATCACCTGCTAGAAACAAGAGGGTGTAGAGAAAAGAAATTTCCAATCCAAATGACAGTTCTCTCCCGCTGCTTACCATCTATTTTATTTTCATTCACCAGATGCTGTGGAAAAGGAACTAGAATGTGTTGCAGCTGACACCTGAGAAAGGAACACCAAAACGCAATTCTTGGAGAGGAGCAGGAACTAACTCTTTAGCAATCCCCATTACACACACATGCTGTCCTAACTCAGATGCAAACCAAAGTAAGTTATATTGCTTAAAAATCTGCTAGTGGTCAAATTTCTCCTTGCATTCAACTCATAGAAAGAAAAAAAATCTGACTGAAGTCCCAGGTGTAACCATCATAGAGGTGATCCACTGACACAACCTCCTCCAACAGAATTCCAAGCTTTGATACACCTACCTCTACCCTAAGCAGCTACCAATGAATACAAGCTGGTGAGGGTGTAAGTAAGTAATTTCATAATTCTTGTATGAATCATTCAAACAGATCTTTAAAGTCACGCATGAAACCAGCTAAATGAATTAACAGCTATTAAAGACAGTTTCAATTAATTTTTAAAGACTGGCACAGTTTAAAATGTCTGAAGAACTAACAGGCAGGATAGATGAAAGATAACACAAATACTTTGCTAAATGCCTTTGCCTGATCCAATATATGCATCTTGGTAAACAAGCTTTAATATTCATGGGACTGCAAACTCTTCTGGGACTGACTTTTAAAATAAATATTTATAAAGTGCCTTGCACAAAAGGGCTTAATCCAATCCAAGCTCTCTAGCCAGTACCAAAGCATAAATTAAATACAATAATCTGGTATTGGCAATTATTCCAGCAAGACAGTTTAAAATACAGTTTGAGACCCACAAACACAGAAAGGTCTTAGCTCCATTTACCAAAGACAAGACCAGTACTTTAAAAAAGGGAACAGAGCAAGAAAATTTTTAACAGAAGTGAGTTTCCTTACCAACGTAAACCACTTTTTTAAGAATACTTTTGCTGAGCCCCTGGAGATACCCTGTACCCAAACTTCAGTCTGTTAAAAAAGGCACTGTAAGAAAGATAACCAACCATTCATTCCCTTTCAATGAACATTGCTCCAACAAATGGAAAGCAGCAGTTTGAACCAGCTGAATGAACTGAAAGAAATCCAACTACAGAACTCATAACACTTCCTTTTTCTCCCATTCTTTCAGGAAAGCCTAAATGGAACAGGGGCGAACTTAGCAAGTGATATTCTGAAGAAGAAACTGGAGAAAGAAATGACAAGTACTGAACTCAACTCTTAAGAGGGAAGAAAATTTTCCAAGAAAAAAAAAAAATTACTGGAACAAAAAGGAACACCAAAGAAGTATAAACAAGAGGGCACTAATGTGTCAATTGTGAAGTATAGAACACATATTGTGTAGGCAAGGGAAAAGGAGAGGACAAGGAAAAGACAGGCTATGAATGAACAGATCTCTTTTCTAGCTCATCTACAAATATGATAGGATATCAGTGACAAGGTGGTTGGAGGAGGCAAATTCTGTATGGGCAGATTTTTAAAGAGTCAAGAAAATATAAACAGAAAAAATATGAGTGACATAACAAGACAGGAGAGTACTGTAAAAAGAGGTAAGTAGCACACCATCAACACAGGAGGTGGACGCTCTTCTTAAGGGTTTAAACATAATATGAATTGACAAGTGATACAATTACATGCCACACTGTAAAACTTCACTTTATTCTTCTTTTTTTTTTTAAAGTGTGCACTGCTTCCTCCTCCCATGCCCAGCCCATGTAGGTGAAACATAATTTTTTCCACATTGGGAAATCATGCTTAGGACTTAACATGAGAAAAGTCTTTCGCATTTCTAACTTTCAGTATAAAGTAGAAATCAATCCCCTCCCAACAGCTTCAGGAAAACAGATGATTTATCTGGATAGACATATTAGTTACAGTTTCTGAGGATCGGATTAGTCGCAAGTACTAATGTCTTATGGGGTGGTTAGATTCTAAAACTTACTGTATGTTTTTTCAGTTCGTTTACCCTGCTGAAAAAGACATTCTGAGAACATATCGATACACACATCAATCACCAAATGAGGTTTTCACACGTACACAAAGCAATTTCCTTTGAGAAATGTATTTTAAAGCTCTAGCTTTGACAGCCTCTACGAACTCCTCAAAGAATATTCCATAAGCATATTTATGCTTGATCTTTCTACAAGTCACCTATGAAAATACCTGATAATAGCAAAGTATCTTCTTGAATAATGAAGATTTGCTGCAGCAAATAAAATTAAGTTTCACGTTAAGAATATTTCACATCTGACATTTCTACCCAGCGCTACATACAAAATACAGGTATACCAGATAAATACTTATTTCAAGATTCAACCAACTCCATAAAATCTTATCCTGTAATAAAAAGCGCATAACTTCAGGCTTATTAAATTAGTATGATACTACTATGTCTCACCTTCACAGGTAAATCTATTAGACCTTCAGCACATTAAATATACACCACTGCATACAACAACAGCACACTGAGGTGTGAGTGGAATTATACTATTAACACAAGACAAACATTTAAGTCACATTATTTGCAGAAACTCTAAACTATACATGATATACCAATAAAATAGTGCTTTTTCCCTAACCCTGGAAGTGTCCAAGGTCAGGCTGGATGGGGCTTCAAGCAACCTGGTGTAGTGAAAGGTGTCCTTGTCCATGGCAGAGGTGATGGAACTAGATGATCTTCAAGGTCCCTTCCAACCCAAACCATTCGATGATTCTATGACAACGCATTTTGAGGATAACTTTTTGAGGATATTTCTTTCTTACACAGCTTAACTAACTCCTCCTTACTCGGGCACATTCTGTCCCCCTGCTGCTACATGCACTCTGTCAGTCTAGGTAAGGTTGAATCAGACCCATACAAACACAAATGCAGGCACAGCTGACCAGGCCTTGTATATGCATCAGTAAGCCTCACCTCACCTACCAGCCACCTCACCCCAAGAGTTTCTATCACTGTAGTCAAAAGCTTACAACACAGTCTCAGCAGACTGCTCAGCTACCTTTTACCTCTCATCCTTTTTCTTCTCCCCCCTTTTTTCTTTCAGTTTTTTAAGAACCTACTGTATCAAGATTTTAATTTAGTAAACCAAAACTGGCAGCTGCTAACTTTCCTCTTAAAGGCACTATCCCATAAATAGCAGAACAAAGCCCCATTTCCCATAATTTGCATTGTTTCAGCCATACCCCCACATTTCAATTAGTCACATTCCAACGCTATCCCAGATGCCTATTATTTTACCTCTCTCTTCCAAGAGCTACCCACAATATACCTAACCTCTTACGTCCTCTACTACATTTCGCATCTAGTTCCTATCCCACAGACAATAATTTGATTGCCAACTGGCAGGCTAAACACAGGTAACTTCTAAAATAACACAAACTTTCCCCTAAAGAGATGATCTTACTCAATTAAACCATCAAGTTTAACAAAGCCTGTTAAACATTACTAAAATGTAAAGTCTTTGAGACCTTGCCCGCGGCTAATTTCTTTACTGAAATTACCTGATGGGCTCAAAATTTATTGAGACTCAGGATTAAAGAAAACATAATTGCTCAAGATTTGTGTCTTTAGAAAGGCAAATTAAACATGATTTAATACACTACACAAATATATAAACTGAACAGCAACTCTTTCTTAAAAAAACGAAAAAACAATTTCTTAAAGGAAACGCAAACAAAACCTCCCAAGAAAATAGGTGCATCTCCACACATTTTCCATGTGAGAACAGTTGATTCTGAACTTTTCCAGCATGTCTAATTAACTAAAGATTCTTAAACTCCATTTACGCATTCCATTTACCCCTTAAATAAATATTTACACCTTCCCTCTACTTTCAAGTGTATTTTAAAGGAGGTGTATAAGTCTCAAAGGAAAAAAAAAAGCTTCTACAAGTTTTTCTGAAAACCGGCAGCTTTGCAGAAAGGAACAAACTCAAATTCATGCCTTCAATGAGGGGAAAAATCAGGTGGAATTCTGCCTTCTCTACTGGCAGCTCCAGCAGACCAACCAGCCAGCACGCATATACCATCATAGTTGATTAATTCTGGAACAAGCTTTAAACACTTAGTATTTGAGTGCTTGTCCAACATAAATCATAACATTAATGATCATATATAGTGGCTTTTGTCCTGGTTTTAGTGAATTCTAGCAAGCCTAGCAATACAGGGACTAAATAGGTACGCAGGTTTGGGGGTTTGGTTTTTGGAGGGGTTTATTTATTTATTTATTTATTTTTAAATAAAAAGCCTTGTATACTCAACATACAGAAATGCATATTTTTTCCTACCACTGTGTGTTTCTAAGTTAACACTTTTCTCAACACTAAAGGGAACACAAGTTTTATATCCATTCTGAAATATCGATTTTTAAATAATGGAAAAATTAAACTGTGCTCATAGTACAACCAGGATCTGAATGAGTTTTAAACCACTCATCATTAAAGACAGTGAAATTTGATCTTCATCTGTGCTCACAATAGGAAAGAGCTATACATTTTCCATACTGCTACAAAAAAAAAAGGACTACACAAAGCATTTTTCTAAGAATATAACGCACATTTTAAAAAAAGCATTTTTTTTGTAAAATTCTGTGACCAGATACTAACTTGAACAAAGTTTATTTAGCGCACTACTGCAAGTTAAGCATAACTTCTTACCACCAAACAAAAAAAACCTAACACATTCTAAAAACATTAAACTACACCTTAACTGCACCTATAGCAACAAGAACATCCTGAGTGATGCCATTCATTCAACAACAGACATGTTCCAAGAATACCAGGATACCGTGCACAAATAACACAGATTTTTTCAACTTCAATTATGTCAAGCTACTTCACTTGGTTTCACCAGAACCTGGTTACTACAAACTGAGGAACATCAAAATCCATAGGCAGCATAACAACACAGCTAGAAAGAACTCACTAGAACTCACTAAACATCTGCATACTGTCTGGAATACCCTCTTGCGTTGCAGTTGAGCTTGCTGATCAGTTTAATAAAAAGAAGCCATGAATTTTACTATAATTTGTCCAAAAAAAAAAGTTTGATTACAAAAACTTTAGTCAGGGAAAGCATTAATATTACGCCAGTGACTTTTTGGTAAGCATTCTCAAGAGAGGATGAAACCAAAACAACTGTTACACTGAAACCTCTGACTACAATTGAGATTTCATAAAAAATGTTATCCAACTGTAAATCCAACAGCTTTCTTGCCCTCACAGTTGCATTTAAATGCTTGGAATCCAATGCAGATCAGTTTGCTAAGCAGGGTCCAAGATGTTTGAGACCATGCACCTGCATTTCTCTTGTTTGAAATATTAAGCGTATACTTTTCCAGTTGAGATAACCAACTATGCAATTAAAGAGAAGAAAACCCCAACTTGAATCACTGTATACATTAGTGGGGAAAAAAGTTAACTTTCATTTAAATCATTTAAATATTTGAGTTTTGAGTACAGCTTTAAAAAATCCAGTTCTGAATCACTGGAATTTTTGTTTTATTTCCTGTAAAAGCACCAACAGCAACATCATTCAGTATTCTGTTTGCAGCAGTTCAGAAAAGATCAGCCTGATCCCGCAGCCCTAAATTTACAGTCATTTCATAAACTTGAGGCCAATTCTGATCAACTTATTTCTTCCAGTGTTTCCAACCATAGAGAGGCAACACTTGCAATAGGATGAAAAGCAATCTAGTTTTATGCTTCAAAGTACACTCTCACAAAGAAATAGCTTGCCAAAAGCTCTTCAAGCTCCCTAGCAAAAAGGAAAAGACAAAATAAGAAAGTTTTCTGAGAATAATCTCTTCAACAGATGACAGGTTTAATTCAACAAGGCTTGAAAAGAATACCAGTTATCTATAAATCCAAGGACTGTTACAAAATGACACAGGACTTTAGCCTTCAGAGCAACACCATGGTGAAAAAAACCACTATCATCTTCCATTCTGTCACTGCCGGAAAAGAGAAGTTTCTACCAGGACTCTGTCATAGGAAGGGTGCCCATTTTCAAGAATTCTATTTTTGTATCAGCAAGTTTAAAGAAAGAGAGAGGAACATTTTGATTTCTCTTGATGTTAAGAAAAAACATTCAAATTTCACTCAGTCTTTGAACACTAGTGTGAGCAAAGGTAGCGTAGTATAGGAAGAAGATGGCACTGCCCCATATATAATGATAGGGATGATGTTTTATCAGACATCTCTCAGGAACAAAATCAGGATGATCCAAAGTGAGTTCTCTTCCAACAGTCTTCCTCCTCTCTTTCCCTTTGCAGGCTCACCTGTAAAGTAACGTGAAAAAAACCCCACCCTGGTCTTCTCAGTTTTTTAAAGAAATCAAGAGTCAGCTCAGTGTCTATTCTGCTGCAACATAAGCCAAGGCACTACCTACAGATGAGCATCCATAAGTTTAACATATGGATGACAGACACAAGTGACAGAAACTTTCATTTAAATTGAAGGGCAGAACTTACTGAGGCTGATGATACAGTAAGAGCAAGAGCAAGTAAGAGCAAGAACTTTGCTCTTGCCAAAAGCAGACAACAGAGTTCTGAGATTTTATAAAATCTAATTACAGTAACACAGATGAAGAATAAACAACTGAAATACGTATATGAAATGCAAATGCATGGTTACCTGGTAGATCAATTATTCCAGATTTCAGCAAATCATGGACAATCACAAATAGTGTTACTGCTACAGTGTCGCTAGTCCTCCTTACTGTAGTGCATGTGCAGTACCATTCTGGTGGCTAAACTTCTGATGCAAAACAATTTGAACTTTCTAAGAGAATGACTGTATTTAATGTTTGCTTCTACACATTTATGTAATCAGAGTACTGAAAACAATATGCCACATCATTTTCAGTGTTCTACAGTTGAACTTCGGGAACAGATCAAACTAGCCCGTATCAAATACCCTAAAGTTAAGATGATCAGAAAACCACGCCTGAAACCCACTCCGTGCTATGAAGTAATCCTTCGGAACACCTTTTTAAAGTATGTATTTACTATCATGAATACAAAACCACCTACAGGTCTCAGGCACAAACCCCGCTTCCCTGAGGTAAAGTACAAAGAACACTAGGTCCTGCCCTGAGGGCCTTGCTACATGTAACAGAGCTGAGCACTCAAACTTTTAATACAAGCCTTTCAATGAATGAGACAAAGTACCGTACACCTCCACATAGCGTTCCCGGGTCTCTCAGAGGGACGACAGAAAAGGATGTGAATTAAAAAAGAAACCACACACACCTCCTCTCTTATCAGAACCATGTCAAGAGTTTCTACTCAACAATTAAACTGACTTGAATAATGGAAACTAAAGTCCCAAATATACTATATATGGAATTGAGCCCAGCCAGCCCCCGCAAAGACACCAGGCACCGAAGAATCGCACCTCTGACACTCTGTTACTCATCCTCAAATGGCGGAGGCTCGCCCAGCGCACCCACACCTGTCACCTGCTAGGCGCCAGGCCAGCCCCCCTCCCCGGGTCCCTCCTCCAACAAGGCGAGCCCGCTGGCAGGCCGCTTCCGCTCCCCCCCTGGCCGGGGCCGAGGCCGCCACGCACGCTGCCCCGCGCCCCCCGCCCAGCCGGGTCCCTCCC
>JAOEHY010018156.1:0-14403 GCA_025447955.1 Psilopsiagon aurifrons | reverse complement strand
CCACAAGTCAAAAACACAGTGCTGCACCAACTACTAAGAAGGAGAAAAAATGACTGCTACTGCTGAACCCATGACAGGTAGGTTTTCCATCTCACTTTGTCGTGTCTTCTCTGTGATCCCATAGGTAAAACCATAGTGTGGCCTTTGGCGTATGCCTTCTCTATCTTCTCTCTCGAGCAGTAGGATGTCTTTTGTTAATAGCTGAGACGTGGGTTGGTAAACATAAGGAGCTGGATAGATCAGATAGTCTCTCAATTGTTTGATGTCCTGGAACAGTTTTTCCAGAGCTGGAATGATGGAAGGCGTGAGACTGTCTTCCAACTCTCAGAGTTTATGAATCATTTCATCCACTGCTAGTGGTGCTATGTCATTCCAGGTTATTGTTGCCAATGAATGGACATATGATAACAGTTCATTCCATGTAAATTTCTGCCACATGGGTCGTGTACATTCAACTTCACCTGAATCTATGCGTACACCCCTGGCATTTGGCTTCATGTGATAGATCATCTTTAAAATTACTGATTCCCTCAGAGACTGGATGCCTTTCTCTAAAGTAGTTCACTTGGCCGAACGACTCATTACATCGTCCTCATATGGAAAACTTTCTTTCACAGCTGCCAAGATCCACTTCCAAAAGCTGAAGGACTTTTTCTCTCTTGCAATTGATTTGTCAAGTCCCCCTTCCCTAGCAAGTGATCTCAGCTGCTTGGCTTCCCTACCTTCTAGTTCGTGACCGTCGGCCCCATTGACCCAGCATCAGAGCAACCAGGTGACGATGTGCTCCCCTGCTTGACCGGTAAAATCTTTTCACATATTCTGTAGCTGGGTTGAAGTCCAGGATCGAGAAGTCACCTCTTCTTCCTCTGATTCGCATACTAATAACTTCTGGTCAGATGCTGTCCCAAGTGGTGAGTACATTATTTCTTCATCTTATTTCATCTTTCTTGCCTTTTTTTGCTTTTCTGCTTGCGTACAGGAGCAACCGATATTGGCACGAATTGGTCCTCTGGTGTAGCTGCTGTACTTGGAGTTGGATAGCCATGCTGTCTCTTATGATTGAAGTTTGAGTAGCTGCTGTGCTTGTTGCTGGGGCTGCTGTAGCTACTGTGCTTGGAGCTGGAGTAGCTGTGCTGAGTGTTGCTTTGCCGTCAGATTCAGAGACATTTTTTTCCTTTTGAAGGTGTGGGACAGTGTTGAACAGAGCTCTGTAAGCATAGGCCAAGCCTCAGCACATTGCCATGATTACTCCCTCTCTGGTATGACCAGAATGATAACACACCTCCTTTAAGTGTTCTATTAATTTTTCTGGATTTTAGTTGTTTAGTGGTGAAGTTCCAAAGCAATGGTGGGGCCCACTGGCATAGATACTTGCCCATACTATCCCACACACCCTGCCACTCATGACTGTCTAACCATGGGAAAAATCTCTTGGTCTTCCTATATCGTTGTCTAACACTAGACAAGGCCCAAATCCGACTCTTGATTTTGAGATCAGATGAAATGAACACACTCTGTATGAATACCAACATGGTGATCCCCATCACAATCAGCAGGCAGGTCTCAAGGGTACCTAAAGGCCATTCAAAATCTTTAGAACCCTCAAATGATGCTGTAAATGGTCTGGTGGGGGCTGATTACATAAGGGAATGTCTCCTTCATGGGTTGACCACCCAAGGAGGAGAAAAAAGATGAGCAATTGCTAAACACTTCTGTTGTATACCTCCCAAAGTACAGAGGTGGTGACCACACTGGCAATGCAAGCCAGATCAGTTTCATGGTCAACGATTCTACTGTATTACAAGTCACTACCATAAAGTACGATGAAACAAGAACCTTAACCCAAGGCGCCCAGCTGATCAACACTAGCACAACAAATACTGGCTGTAAGTAAGGTACGACATGCTGAAACTGTAAGATCAAGAGCAACAACTTTGAGAGCCAATAAAACAGCATTGTGAAGAGTAACTATTAATCCAAAACAATAAATGCTTATCACAAATACAATTAGACACACTCTGGTCAGATATGTTGCTACCTCAACCCTTCTTGCCCCATGTTGGGTGCCAGAAAGAACTGTCATGGTTTAAGGCCAGCCATAACCCAGAACCATGCAGCCACTAGCTCACTCCCAACTCTTGCTCCCTCCCACTCCTGGAGGCATGGGAAGGAGAATCAAAAGAATGTAACTCCCATAGGTTGAGATAAGAACAGTCCAGTAACTAAGGAATAACACAAACCACTGCTACTACCACCAATAATAATGATAAGGGAAATAACAAGGGAAGAGAAAGCAACCTTTCACCACCTGCTGACCAATACCCAGCCCAACCAAGCAGTGATTAAACCCTTCTGGATAAATGCCTTCAGTTTATATAGTGGGCATGATGTGCTGTGGTATGGAATACCTCTTTGGCTACTGTGGGTCAGGTGTACTGTCTGTGCTTCCTCCTACCTTCCCCTCCTCCCTGCCAGAGCATGAGGCTCAGAAAGTCCTTGGTCAGAGTAAACATTACTGAGCAGCAACTAAAAACATTGGTGTTATCAGTGCTGTTCCCAGGCTGAAAGTCAAAAACACAGCACTACATCTGCTACGAAGAAGGATAAAAATGACTGCTACTGCTGAGCCCAGGACAACATTACATAATCTTGAAGGTGATCACAGCTTGGAAAGAAAGGCAGAAAAAGCACATTATTATTTGCAATGAGCTACTTTGATTAACCATTTACCAACCATGCAGTGAAATGGTGTATGATGGGAGTACAGTGTACTCAATTAGAAACCAGCCAGAGAGAAAAAGGCTCAAATTCACAAGGGAATTGCCTGTGGCAGTACATAAGCTTTAGGCTTTTAGCCCTGCAAAAGAATAAGCAGTGTCTAAGATTAGCCACACAGATTCCCCAGAAACATAAGTGTGTCTCTAATTTATTCTGCAAAAGCCAGGGTCATGTGGGGGAATATGACTAAACTTTCTAGTAGGAAATACAGAATACAAGAGGGTCCCAAGCTCCTTATCATGACAGTATGGGACCCTTCAGGTGCTATGGATTTTTCCAAGGTATGGAAATCTAGGTAACATTGATCTTTCTGGAAGATATGAAGACGTCAGCATTGAGATGTTCACACTTACTACTGAAGTAAGAATCCTGTCTTTGCTTAGAAGCACTCTATTCCATGATACCTGTCTCTCACAGTGTAGCATCTGCCAGGTTATTAAGAGTTTTGAAAATGAGCATGATGTAAACGCAGGGAGAAGAGAGAATAGAATATAGTCAGCCTCTGAAGAAAATTATATTATATTTTGGGGGTTTTAGAGAGAAGAAGGCTGAGTATATTTCTGGGTATCTTCAAGATTGTGAGGGAAGAGGCTTGGGCATATTTACATTAAACAGCTGTAGGATAAAGCACATAAGCAATTCTTGGTCTATGCAGATTAATTCTACTCTAACATTGATCTCAAGGGCTCTGATATTTCTTGTACAAGACCTACTTCCCATGTGCCCCAGCTGACTCAGACTCTTGAGGAAATATTTCAGTTATAAGAAGTATACGTGGGAGCATCAACATAGTACAACCATGCAGAAATGATGGTAAAACTGCCCACAGAGGCAGGACTTGTAAGATTATATCAGCTCAAGAGTAAAAGAGGAAGAGTATTGATATGGAAAGATAAAAACCTGTCTTTAGAGAAAAATACAGGGGATAGGAAATCAGCAATATCAAAGGCCAGGCCACTCCAAAGAACATCAGGGGCAACTTTTTCTATCTGAGTAGCATTTGCCTCACCAGCCAAAAGTCATTAGGTAACTCTTGGGAGTGGTGAGCATGTTAATGATTAACCCAGCTGTTAAGCACTAGGCAGTAAGTGGTTTCTACTAAGTTGTGTATCCTACTTGCAGAATCTCTTTGCCTAAAGTAATTGTTCTCTGAACAAAGTGACACAGAGAAGGACTATGCCACTTCCAATTCCCAAAATGTGTCTGCTTACTACAATATATGAACATATACACATTTTTATGCAGTCTACCTCTGACCCACTAATGCATAAAAATGTCTCGCATGACACATGACCTTTAACGCTTTGCAGTCAACTTATCTTAAAATTTTTTTGCTAAGTAGAACTCCTTTAAAAAAATGGAATTTTGTATTTGGTACTGGGAAGGTTTATTTAAACATAGAGGTAATCTGCTTCAAAACCTTCCATAAAAAAAAGAAAAAAAAAAAAAATAGCAACTCATTCTTTCTTTCTGTCATCATCTGAAATGCAACAATATCTATCATTGCAGGTTATGCAAAATCTGTACATGATACACTACCTCACACATCCAAGGATTAATAGTTTGAGCTTTTTGAGAAAAATGGGGTACTGAAAACCAAATATATATGAATCCAAAATAGACATAAGCCAAACACTCATCTAATTGGCTTTCTCAGATTTGAAGTAACTTTTGAGCTAGAAACAGAGCAATAGAAACTACGATGGTTTTATATCAAGATATTGCCCTGGGCTCATCAGTAGCAGTCATTTTTCTCCTTCTTAGTAGCTGGTGCAGTGCTGTGGTTTTAACTTTTGGCCTGAGAACAGTACCGCTAATACCGATGTTTTTAGCTGCTGCTCAGTAATATGTACTCTGACCAAGGGCTTTCTGAGTCTCATGCTCTGGCAGGGAGGAGGGGATGCCAGGAGGAAATAGAGACAGTACACCTGACCCACAGTAGCCAAAGAGGTATTCCATACCACAGCACGTCATGGCCATTGTATGAACTAGGGGCAGCTACCCAGCAGGGCTAGATCACTGCTTAGGTCGAGCTGCATATTGGTCTGTGGGTAGTGAGTTCCTGTATTCTCTTCCCTTGTTATTTCCCTTATCATTATTATTCTTGGTGATAGCAGTAGTGCTTTGTGTTATACCTCAGTCACTGGACTGTTCTTACCTCAGTCCGTGGGGTTACATTCTTTCAATTCTCCTCCCCATCCCTCTGGGAGCTGGGGAGGAAGGAGTGGGGAGTAAGCTAGTGGCTGCGTGGTTCTGGGTTGCTGGCTGGGCTTAAACCATGACAGATATGGATACCAGTATATTTTACAGATTTGTTTAAATTATGGTTTAAAGACAGTAAAAAATTTGGATTTGGGTGCTGAATTTTCGCATAAACTCAACTTTTTTGATATATATATATATATATATATATATATGTCTATATCTCCTTAGTTCATCTAGTCCTAAAGACTACTCAGTGTCAGAAAATGTAGCAGAATATAGCTTATAGGCTGGAGCTAACCTTGGTCAAAGATGGCAACTTAATGTGGCAGCTATGCATAATAAGTGGAATTTCTATCATAAATATATATATATTATATAAGTATATATATTTATATTTTAGCATATGACTATTTAATAGAAAAAAAGAGCTGAAAATATTGGTGGGAATAATTTCAAAGCAAATTCCAGCTCAATAATGATGTGTATTACCTGGTGACAGATAGAAGATGTTTCTTAAGACATCCCACAAACCAGTTATGAAATTCTTTGCATGAAACTGAATATAGTTTTGAAAAATAGCTGTACAGTCTCCTGGAAAAGGTACTCATGGATGGATATTAACTGCAAAGACACCACTTCTTAATCAAAAGGATGTGCAGCTAAAACTTGGCCAGGATTCTTCTGATGAAGTATCTTTATATGCATGCTTTGTTCTAACACTTCTTGACCATCTGTTACCAGCTATACTCAGAGACAGAGTAATAGGCAATGAATACCAGTGATTTCACACAGTGGAACCTTGAAAGTGTAAATTTTTGTCATCTCAAAATATCTTTTCCCAATATATCTCATATTATCTTCTGTTACATATTCAGCTTGTTAAGTGGTTCAGGATAACGAATCTGTGTTATGCAGTTGACCAGTACCTACCGTATTCAACATTCAAGCTCACAAGTTCAGTCCCACAGTGCCAATAATGTATAATATTAGGTCATCTACAAATTCATTGTCTTCTTGCAGAACTAGGTATTGCATACTGATGAAGGCGAAGACAGAGCCATTTGAATTGATATCAATCCAAAACAAACATAGGAACAAAAGCAAGACATGGAACTGATCTAAATACATCTGAGTATATATATATATATATATATCAAGAGAAAGAAACAGTGTAGTTTGTAATATGGATAACATCATTCTTTGTTGAAATGCAATACAAGCCATCTGAACGTCATCCTCACAAGAGAAATCTATTCAAGATGTGTATCTGAGGGAAAAAAAGGTTTCCTCTAATGTGAAAAACATAGTCGGGCTATGTAATAGCCCTGCCCTGTAGATTATGCTTATTCAGGATTATAGATAGCTATATTAATCAAAACAGACATCTTTTTAGTCAGCAACTTAGATAATGGGTATCTCAATAGGTCATACTGATAACTGAAAAATCTGAGAGTGGTGTGGTAATAGCACATGGCATTATGCATATACTTAGAGAAAAAAAAAAAGTTCTATCATCAGGCAAAAATATTTCAAATCATTTATTTCTTTTTCCTAACAAAACAACTGACAAAAAAAACTGTCACTGAAAATCAAATAGAAATTCTGGGAACGTATTTGCACTGAATCCCCATTAAGGAAATGGAGTGTTCCTGAAAAATTTAGATCCTCCTTGCCATGATTATCAGACTAGAACAGTGTGAAGTAGCACAAGCAAATATTAAAATCCAGTCACTCCATCCTGTCTCCTGAAGGGACAAGTCTGATCGGTTTATTTATAAAAGAGACTGAAAAAGATTCTCAAACAATCCAGACAAACCTTCTTTCTAATTTCCCTGATACCTGTAAAACAGCAAAGCTGATCTATTTTGTTGAGAAAATGGCAAATCTACGTGCAGAAAGGTAATTCATACAGGATGTCCTTCATGTAGAATGTTACAAGTCATTGAAGAGGAAAACAAAGAGATTTCTGAAACACTGAATTTTTGGAGTCACAGCAAGTTTGGGCATGATAGAATAGTGGAGGATAACAATGTCTCAGTATCAGTTCAACATATGCCAGATCTAATAACCTAACTTTACATGTAATTATTTTTTGTCTACTGCAAATTCAGATAAGCTGCTTCCTTAGCTGTTGTCCCTGACAGATAAGTTATGGGTAAAGACAAATATACATGTGGACTAAGAGATCTAATTCATGTCTCACATTAAGTAGTATTCAAATGTTCATAGCATCAAAGAATTGTTTGTGTTGGAAGGGACCTTAAAGATCATCTAGTTCCAACCCCCTGCCATGGGTAGGGACACCTTTCACTAGACCTTGTTGCTCAAAGCTCTGTACAACCTGGTCTTGAACACATCCAGGGATGGGGCAGCCACAGCTTCTCTGGGCAGTCTGTGTCACTGTCTCACCACTCTCATAGTGAAGAAGATTTTCCTAATATCTAATTTAAATCTCCTGTCTGTCAGCTTGAAGCCATTCTCCCTTGTCCTCTCGCTACTAGCCCTTGTAAAATGCTTCCCCTCCAGATTTTTTGTAGGCTGCTTTTAGCTATTAGAAGACTGTTACCAGGTCTCCCCTGAGCTTTCTCCAGGCTGAACAAGCCCAATTCTCTCAGCTGGTCTTCACAAGAGACATGCTCCCGCCCTCTGAGCGTCTTTGTGGCCCTCCTCTGTACTTGCTCCAACATGTCCATGTCCTTCTTATTATGGAGGCCAGAAAGCTGGACACAGTATTCCAGGCGAAGTCTCATGAGAGTAGAGTAGAGGGTGAGAATCACTTCTCTTGGCCTGCTGGACATGCTCCTTTTGATGCAGCCCAGCGCACGGTTTGGCTTTCTTGGCCACAAGCACTGCTTGGTCATATTGAGCATTTTGTCAACCAACGTCACCAAGTCCTTTTTCTCAGGTCTGCTCTCAGTCTAGTCTCTGACCAGCCTGTAGTTGTGTCTGGGATAGCCCCAACCCAAGTACAATAACCTTGCACTTGGCCTTGTTGAACTTCATGAGGTTTATGCCTTCCACCTTTCAGGTGTGTCAAGGTCTCTCTGGATGGTATCCCTTCCCTCCAGGGTGTTGACTGCACTACACAGCTTAGTGTCATTTGCAAACTTGCTGAGGGCCCACTCAACCCGGCTGTCCATGCCGCCAACAAAGATGTTAAACAGTGACTGTTCCAAAGCAAACCTCTGAAGAAAGCTGCTCTTCATTGATCTCCACTTGGACATCAAGCTATTTATCACAACTCTGAATACAATCATCCAGCCAATTGCTTATGTACTCCATCAGCAACTCCATGCCTTTTATGTTTTGAGACAAGGATATTTTGTGACAGTGTCAAATACTTTACACAAGTCCAGTTGGTCACTCTTCCCTTATCCACCAATGCTGTGATCTCATCATAGAAGGGCACTGAATTTCTTAGATGTGATTTAAACAGGGAAGCATGGTGAATTTGATCTGTACAGAAAATTGAGATAAAAATCACGGTAAAGCAAAATAGAAAAGTTTTAAAAAAAAATTATTTTTGCAATTATATCACAAATCTGAGGAACATTATGAAATAAATATGGGCTATATATATGAACACCAAAAATAGGATGCTGCTATTTTTGTGGTTTATACAATGAAAAGACATTTCTAGTCAGCCCAACATAAAGAATTTTTGTGATTAAAATGAAATGACATTCGATAAATGTAAGTCTGAATGTTATAGATCAGGTATCCTATGAATAGGACAAATAACTGGTTGAGATCTGTTGTCAGCATAATTCTCTGATACAGCAATAGATTCATAGATTTCCCATCAAGAAAGGGTCATGTTGTCTAACCTTCTGTAAAGGAGAGAATTTTTCTAAATTATTTCCTGTTTGAACTAGAACAAGTCTTCTGGAAAAATAAAATGAAATCTTGTCTCAATCTAAAAAAATCTGAGTGATGATGAATCTCCCACTCCTCCTGGTAATATGTTCCAAAGGTTAATATCTTCACTATTAAAAAAAAGCCTTATGTTATTTTTTCCCTCTCCTGATTATATCTGTATTCTACTTTCTGCTTAGACATGCTGGCACACTGACATCTCTCACCTCCTTGTAACTACTTATAGGCTGTAATGAGGTTGCCTTTTAACCTCCTTCTTGTTAAGCTAAAGAGGCAGAGTTTCTGGAGTCTTCCACAGTGTGACTTTTTAGTTAATCTTTTAATCATTCCTGCAACTCTGACATGAACAAAATATCATTGATTTTTTTGAACAGAGGCATCAGATACAAACAGAAACTGTGGAAGTCATTGGCTCAGTGACAAATGCACAGACTATGCTTATACTGCTAAAGCCGCGCTGCCTGGGAGTGATTCCAGGCCTCCAAGCCAAGAGTTGCAGAAGCTCTTGAGTCTGTGCTAGTGATGAACCCTTCCCCATACACTGCTGTTACACTGGACTGTATTTGACAAAAGTATCTTCTGGATCCCCCGTCATTTTCCCTTGGTCTCAGGGCAAAGGTGAAAATGACGGTTGTTTGACAGGCTTTAAAAAATGATATTTTAACATTAAGTATTTGGTTTGTAGCTATAATATTTAGTTACATAGCATAACAGTAAGTTTCCCTCTTTATGAACAAAATGGATTGAAGAATTAGGGTCTGCCTTATAGATTAAAGTGGGGTGAAGGAAGCAAAATGTTGTGCAGTTTCATCCCTTTTCCCTAATAGAACAAAGAAATGAGAGATTTACATCTAGATTTCATCCAAAAGCAACCAGTTGTTTCTCTTCAAAATAGAGTCCAGGAATGAACTAAATTACATATAGAGTGAATCAGGGAATCAGACCCTAAGGAACGAAGTTATTTGAGAATGAAAACATATGTTCAATCTACTAACACCCATGCCAGATCTTGCACATGGAAAAACTGTGTTGGCCTATTTGCATAGAGAGACTCTCAGCTAGAAGATTAAAATATCTCTCTCTTCCCAAACCAGTATCTCTTATACTGTCAGTATACCCTAGAGAGCAGTTTACAGTCTTGTACTGGGAAAACTTGTTCTCTATTAAATCCTATAGCCATTTTTTTGATAGGAAAATTGGCCTAGAACATCTTCCAGCTGTTGTTAATTAGATGGGCCTACAGTGGTGGCTTCTTTTGTTTTAGAGTAAGTTAAAATAGAAGAGCAGCTGTGTTATAGTTTTGCTCATTTTTCTCAATAATAGGCACAACTGTTATTTATGAGCTGCAAACTGTCTACCTCATTCAGATTTCATAGTCTGAAAACTTCCTGTTCAAAGGTACAAAGGTAGAACATGTTCAAAGTACAATGTGTAATAACAATTATTTAACCTTTATCACAGAAGGTCTAGATGTATTTGATTGTCATTCAGCAAAATATTTTCAGCCTTCTAAGAAGTTAAGCCATGTTATTAGGTCTTCTGAGAAGTCAACAGGTAAGCAAGGCTAGAAAAGTCTATTGTAGTTCATTAGGGTATCAAAGCCAATAGTAAGTCTTAGATATTATATATAAGACTGAGCTCTGAATACAGATGTTTTTCAGAGGAAATTGGAAATTTTCAGCATATACAAAGGGCAATGTAGGTATCAGACCCTTAAAGTAAAATTCACAGCACTTTACATACTTAAGGGTCTTGTTTACTGCATTATGCTGCCACAGTCCTGGAGTCCATGCCCAAGGTAACTTTCATTATTCTGATCCACAAATTTCAAGACAGGAGAAACTTTGGAAATTCCTGAAGTATACCTTCAATATCCCATAAATTGTATCTTATTTGACTATAGTGAATTTTCTATACCTTGTATACAATCATGCTTGTAATAATGACTGATGTGAAAACTCTCTTGAAGGGTGGGAAAGAGGTACATTTTCTGTTTGCAAAAACATCAGCCTCTTTAATTTTGTTTTCATTGGATATTTCTAAAGGACAAGTTAATTTTTATTTCAAGGCTATTTTTAAAACCCTTCCTGACTTTCTGTTCCAGTTGAGACCTATTCATTTCACCATTAAGCAAAGCAATGTGATTGACACAACCTGATGTGACACTTCACAGGGCAACTCATTGCTCAGGAAATATAAAATGACAAGAGCTCTGTCACTTTGGTGCAAGTATATTCTATTTGTAACAGAAATGAAAAAATTAAAACAGCATATACTGTTATCTTCCCCCCTGTAATGATAAAGAAAACAAACACAGAAAATTAGGTACTTGTCTACTAGTTTTATGGCAGTAAAATATTCTAGCCACTTGAGGATTGAAGCATACAGTTTTTTGTCAATGTATGTGACAACAGCTGAAGTATATGTCAAGGATGCCGTAACCCACCTCTATTAGCAAGGGGTCAGAAAGTTGCCTTTCCCTCAGCTTCATAGAAGACAAGGGTAATTACTTGATGAATCTCCTACTCACCTCCTACCTCATAAACACACAACAGAAGTATTCAGAAGATGTCTTGACTCTCAAGCAAAGACATAAATGACACCAACCTGTCCATACCATAGCTGCAGGAATTTTGATTGCAAGAACTCCAGTAACTATTAATGCTAAAGAAAATAGTATCATTAGTTTGCATATACGGAATAAAATTGCATTCAGCATGACTGGCTGTCTTCTAGGATGATGTTTTTCCCTTCTGTGGGAGATACTGTGTATTTTGTCAGCTGGTCAACAATGTAAATGCATGTCTGAGATTTGGTTTTGGTTAAAGACACATTACAGATATCTGCTTGTTCACTTTTAGATTTGATATTCATCACTTTAGTATGACTTGTCTCATCAGCCAATTTACTAATATATTTTAATTTTCTTCAGTGAAATAACTGGGCTACCAGTTTTAGTGACTTTTGCATTATCAGAAGATTTGTTTTTTTTTTTCCTGTAGGTTATTTTTGTTATCTGAAGAAACACAGGCCCCAAAAGTTAGACATGACAAATTCAATTACCATTATCCAAGCTAGGCACAATTTCTGTTTTTCACACTGTTTGCATTTTCTAGCTTGTACCTTCAAACCCTCTTTCCATTTGTAGTCTGTCTGTGCCTTGCCACAGATGGAAATGTGAACCTGTGATACAATTAAATTTTCACAAAATGATGCGTCAGAAGAATTTACATACTGGAGAAGGGAAATATTTCACGCATGTATTTCAGATTATTGGATAATGAAAGGTGATGAAAGGCACAAATAGCATATTTTTGATGAAACCGGTTTAATATGCTGTCTTCCCTTACAGTTACTAATAATCATCTACTATGACCTGTTCTACTTGCCTTAAGGCTTGAAAATTATGTTTTGAAGTATTTTCCTCTTTCTCATGTTCAATTAATCATTTTTTGTAATTTTACATAACTTAACAATTTTTTTCCAATATTTTAAGGTTTTTCTTGTTTCAAACACATGCCTAGGAAGTATTGATGTTTCAGAGCATCATCTGTCTGCCCTCCTACTCTGATGAAAATATGTCGAAAGGCAGCTCCTATACGCATATGGTAAGAAAGGAATATTTCCATCCAAGTTTTAATTCTTGTTTTTCTTTCTTGCATTACTTTGGATACATTGTGTCCTTTGATATGATTTAGTAAAAACTCTCTCTATTACATAAACATGCTTTTTAAGGACTATGTGCGATATACACATCTATAAAGGAGGGTCAAACACAGATTCATAATTTCACAGTATTATCTACTATGGATGCTTTATTGCTTACTTGATCTTATGAGGGCTGGTCAGGAGCCTCACAACAGAAAAATATAAATGCTATACCCAAATGTTCCACCCGGACTGTGAAGTAAACATGTAAAATCCTATCTCAAAAGGCCTTTTCTTCTTCAGCCTTATCCCTCTGTTAAACCTGTCTCCCCACTAGAAGCATTTATTCCTTAATTTATTCTTTTTTTTTCTTTAGACAGAAAACTCAGCTCTGCTTGGTAATACTATAAAATGGTTTAAGACAAATCTATTCACTGTTTTGGTAGAGTGAGGTCTTCCCTGCAAACTTCTAAGCTTAGAAGTAAATTTAGCCAGTCATATATAGGTCAGTAGAATAAGTAATGTCTTTAAAGACTGTCCAAAACTTTACTACTTAACACAACCTCGTTTTTCACATCCTAAGGTCAGTGTTCCTTGCTTGTACTTTTCCTTCTGCTGTGCCTGACATCCCCTGTACACTATCTCCCATTTACTGAGCATATCCATTTGGTTTGAAGGATGATGAAGGGTTTCCTGCCCTCCAGAGATTTCTCCTGGTTAATTGATACAAACACTAATCAATGCTCCCTGCTACTTGGCAACATATTTCTTTGATAAGATGCGCAAAATACAACACCATCCATCCTATCGAGGAATGCAGTGATGTACAAGGCACTATGGCCATATTTTGACCAACATTTTGTACTTCCTTGGCTAACATCTGCTCCTTGAGCCCAGCTAGCTTCAGGCACTTGCTGTCACAACACAATGCCATGGAGCTGAAAGAGATGTCTCATCCTCCCTGATGGTGCCAGATGCCTGTACATGGCAATACATGTCTCTTGCATGCAGATCCAGGAGATGCTTAGACCCAGCCAGAGGGAAACAACTAGCACTGGACGTGATCTGCACATGCCTCCTCTGCTTCAGCAGCTCAGTCAGGACCCACTCCATCCTAGTTACTGTGCAAAATCTTTTCTTATGATAAGCATAGTGCTTAGCGAATGAAAGTAGTGGCGTTTTTTGCAGTACCTTAAAAGTTAGTACATATTCCAAGTGTTCCAAATGCAAAGCAATAAGGTAACACAAGAGGGAGCAAGTCACCATTCCACCTGTTGAAATGAGGATACTGATGCTTCGCATCAGTAACCAGGGGAGAGCCAGCCAGAGGAACCTACTGTTTGCTAGTTGACAAGGGCACTGGTATGGTTATAAAAGGATCAGCCATAGACTATATACTGTTGCCTACTGCATATCCAATCTCCATACCCCAGGTGATGCATTTTAATGATGGCAAAATTATTTTGAAAAGTGGACTGAAAATTCTGTAACTGCTGTTCCTGAAAGCCTTTCTGAGATCAGGCTCTGTACTTCTATGGATCTATATGCATAATGCAATTCTCATGATCCTTATAGGGAAATTACCAAACATATTCATCTGAGAGAAAAAATATGTTCATTGTCTACCAAAGTTCTTGCTACAATAGCATAAACAGGGTGCTGTCTGTAATTTTTTTCTGGCTTTGTCCTGGGTTCAGCAGTAGCAGTCATTTTTCTCCTTCTTGGTAGCTAGTGCAGCACTGTGTTTTTGACTTTTGGCCTGGGAACAGCACTGATAACACCAATGTTTTTAGTTATGGCTTAATGATGTTTGGTCTGGCCAAGGACTTTCAGAGCCTCATGCTCTGCCAGGGAGGAGGGGAAGCTGGGAGGAAGCAGAGACAGGACACCTGACCC
>JAOEHY010018154.1:0-24748 GCA_025447955.1 Psilopsiagon aurifrons | reverse complement strand
AAAATCGAAAGAATGCAACTCCCACAGGTTGAGATAAGAACAGTTTAATAACTAAGGTATAACACAAACCACTACTGTTACCAATAGTAATAATAATGACAAGAGAAGTACAAGGGAATGTATTAGGGAATGTATTTAGGCATGACCTTATATTAGAAATACAAGGAATGTATTTAGGCATGACCTAAAAAAAACATTAAGGAAAACAAAACCTAACAGTTAATTTACAAATTGAGATCAGAGATCAGTATGAATTGGCACTGAAGTTCTTTAGAAGATGAACATGTGTTGTTGCTTACATTTCCTTGTTAATGTGCATGAACCATGATTTTGTAAAGTCAGTTCTGCGGTCTTTGTAGTTGAAGTTCTCCCTGGCACGCAGCCTTCAGAGCAAAGCTGGAGTGCAAAGCTGCATGGCCTCTCTGACGCACGCCAAAGCCACCACATTGTTTCAGAGTCTTAAGTAGCTGCTTTGTGGTAGTAGTAACTGTTTTTTACTCATCTGTGTTAGGTGAGGCTGGAAGAGAGGAACTGACACAAAGTGGTTGCCAGTATTCTCACAAGATCTCTAAACAGATGTTGCCACACTGCTCTGTGGTCCATGGACATCAATTGAGCTCTGTTTCTGGAACATCTATGTTTTTCTGTTGAAATTTGCATACAGGGTTTCTTATGATTTCTTCCTAAAGAAAAAAAAAAAAAAAAGTTTATTCATAAATTAAGTATATGAAATATCTTCCTGAAATAGAATCCTTCATGAATACTATTAGAATTCTTGTGGGATTTGATGAGGGAAGGACTCAGAGGAGACACTATTGATAATAAAAATATGTGGTCTGTATGTTGGAAGAACTTAAGGACACAGTCCCCTGCATGGACAGCTTAACACCTCTTCTATTCTTGTGCCACTGGTTTTGGAAAAATTGATGGTTTTGGCCTCCTTGTTTTGACAGCTACTCCTTAAAGATCCGACCATTGTCCGCCCCTTTCACTAGTCAGCACGACTATGTGACTGAGTGAGCTACTTCTGAGTGCTTGTTTAGCTGCAATTTCTGCAGCTGGGGCATCAGCTTCCATACAATAATCACCATGTGTGAGTTCCATGGGGGAAAAGCCCATGGGAAAGCAGCAATCTGCACCCTCACCAGGATCGCAGCATCTCTGCTGACTGAGTCCAGCACAGGAAGAGAAGTACAATGCCTGATCTGATCCCTGATTTGATTCCCAGAGCCAGGGTCTACCCAAGGAAGTGCTGCATCACGCTATCCCCAGGATAGAAATATATGCTAATGGCTCAGTTCACCTCAAGTGATTCTTTTTGTAAAGAAATGAAAGAAATATTCAGGTGTAAAAGTTGTAGGAAAGAGGATAATTAAAATCTGAGGCATAAATGGAAAAGGAACCTATTGAATGTAAATCAGTCACTGGAACTTACATCCAGTATTTTTCTCATAACTACAGATCTTTGCGATTTTGCTGTATCATTTTGCATCAGGAAATTCTTAAGAGTGATACATATTCTTTCTGCATTAACATATATAAGATTAAAACAAAGATGACTTCATGAGGTCATGCATATTAGTTTATTCCTGTACCTATTTTCTTGTAGGTGGCAGGGGTAGACTTCCATAGCTTATTCTGATTGCTTCTCTCCTGATTTCATAATTTCAAAATAAAGCATAAAATACAGTATTTTCAGCTTTCCAGGGTAGTTTTTCAGAGAAAGAAAGAAAAAGAGAATAGCTTTGTACCACAGAAATGAGTTTTCTCTGTCTATACACACGTACTGAGACCATTCAACTAGATCCAGAGTATGTAGTGTTCAGAAAATGTCACATTTTGTGCAGTTGAAGAACAGAAAAAATGCAAAAGAGAATTCTTCTTTGGGAAGTACTCTTCTTGTCAATGTAGACAATGAAATATAAGTAATTGGAGGTTAAAAAAGGAAAAAATTTGTTCTACTTTAGCTCCATCAAGGGTAAAACTGAAGAAACTCTACAGAGGTCAAAGAACTTGTACATAGTGCTTCAAGTTCATGAGGACCCAATCAAAATTTCTACACTGACAAATTTTGCTCTGCTTCAGTGTCTTTATCGGAATTTGGAAATGTGTCTTCACACCTGTAGACCTCTTAGACCCCCACTTGCTGGCTTGAGCTATGAAAGCATGCAATAATGGATGTGGAAAAGAGCATGAAATATGCCTGAATATGCCTGTGCACTGTACTTTGCAATTTAAACTGTGAGAAGGCTCTGCTTACACGAATGAAAGCTTATAAGCAGTTCATCAGACTTACTGGGAACAGCTTGCTTGTCAATACTACAAGGAAGGCTCTTAATAATTTACTTTTGTAGTAGATTTCTAAGGCTTCCTTGTTTTAATTTTAACTTTATCTTACAATTTTATTTTCACTTGGCTTAAAAATAACTTTACAGCACAAAAGTACAGCTGGCAACACTGATGAAAATATAAAATAAATTAAAATCCCTAAGCATTTTAGGTGGGGTTTGGATTTTAGAATGATGTTGTTCATTTTTCAGTTATCACTGTAACAGAGTAAGTCTCTCTTTTTTCTCATCATTAACAGACACAATAACACATAAAGAAAAAGTGAAGACTTATCCTGCCAACTTGTGTCTATTACCTGAGAAGTGGAAAAGCAAAAACTATTGAGAGTCAAAGTAAGTAAATGAACTTCAGAAACCTCCAGGGCCAAAATGTGCTGTGGGTATTTTGATTATGCAACCTGCCTTTGAAAGAGTAGTCATTGCCATGTGATAGCAAATCAAGAAAAAGTGGTCATCTTTGCTTCTAATGATGTTGTAAGTGACATTTTATTTAAATCACTCTAAGAGGGTTTTTTCCTATCTGAGTTGGTCTAAAGTCTTTCTCTTCCTACCAGGAATTTATTGTTCTGATTTTAGTTTCAATTTTCAGTTACAATAAGAAAGAGGTTTTTAACTTTTTGGCCAGCACAGTTTATGCCAGTTCCTGCCTGAGTTTTTTCAGTCTAACTGTTGATTATTTCCTTTAGAAAATTTGTTGGGTTTTTTTTACTCACCACTCATGATAATTTTTGAAGCTAACAGAATGATGCCTGAAAAAAGGAAAAAGAAAAAAGGAAAAAAAAAATAAAAAGAAGAAAAATATGTAATAGCCATTTCTAATTTCTAAACAGGTACAGGTTTTTTATAAAATTATCTCAAGTATATTCCTTTTGAAACACCATACCTGAAGTCTCAAGCATGGACTGTCATAGCAGAACATTTGAATAAGCTCAACCACAGAATTAACTTCAACACTTTCACTGTTTTAATTCTTGCTATTTTTTCCAATGTCTTGTAGCTTAAGAAAAAAAAAGTGATGTCTCTTCATAGCCCTTTATTAGTAGCAGCTAATCCTTATTCACTTAAGAGGACAGAAAAGGCTGATATTAAAATATACAACAGAAGTTACTTAAATTTGAGTAGGCATGGAAATGGTCTGTTGTTTTGTTCTGTGCACGGGGATTCTGGAAACATGTTTCATTGGGAGTATTTAGCAATAACAAATACACTTCATCAGGAAAAAGCATTAATCAGCAGTGATCTTGCATCAAGACCCTCCCATCTTTTCTGTGGCCAGCATATTCCTATCCTGAGAAGCTCCTAACTTTCCCTTTAGTGTTGAACCACATCAGAAAAGGGTGTCTACTCAGAGTGGGAGAGGGGCTCCTTCTTGCACTGTCCATTTTTCTGCTTTTCTTTTTCAGTTTTTGTTTCTTTCTCTCTCTGCAGGTGCAATTTAGACGTACTTTAAATGTGAAAGTTTTGCTGCTCAGAATCTTGCACACTCGCTGAGCATGTATAGCTGGTCGTATTGGAGCTTGCATTGTAGTTAATGGCCAGCTTCTGATGTTTAGCAGCAAGCATTAGCTTGTTTCAGCTAATGTTCAATACCCAATGCTTCACTCTTCTGGAAAGCTGAGTGCTATATGCTCCAGTGCTGTATGGCTACATATTTATCTTGCACATTTCTTAAAGCAATACTCACTGGTGTGTTTGATGTGCTCATAATCCAAATACCATGTTTGCTGTCAACAAGTCATCTGAACCTTTGGCTTTTTTTTTTTTTCTCTTTTCCTTTCTTTAAAAGGAAGGTGACAAGCAGCAATCCTCACATCTTACAAGCATTTTTGCCTCTAGGGGACCAGTCATTATCCCACAGTAGGTATTTCAAGTTGGCAAATCAATGGAGATCAGGGATAAAGATGAAAGACCCAGCTAGCCTTGACCCTTGCCACTTTTTTTTTTTAAGTGTCCTTCAGTGTTGATCATGCAAATAGTTGTGCTTAGGTTTATTTTACCACCAGCCAAGTTGGAGAAGACTTATCCTTCTTTTGAACTTATCCTTCTTTTCTCCAAAGGCTTTTTGAAACAGCCTCAGGTTTAGGGTCAATGTTTCGTCTTTCTCTTTCTCAAGACTCTATCCTTTGCCTCAAGAATTTATGGAAATATTTCTTTTTCCTTATGTTGCAGTGACCATCATGTAATGACAATAATGACATATACGGTCTGGTCTTACAGCCCTAGAATCAGGAAACTGGATGAAGGTATGTCCTCATAAGAGCTAAGCATGATGAATGAATAAGTTACTTTGTGGATTGCTGGAGACAGTTCTTTTAAAGTAGAGACATATTCTGCTATATGTGAACTTTCACATGGAGTGTGAAAGTGTGTCAGTGGTTAAGAAGAACAAGGCTTCTCCATATGGAAGTGGGCAAATCTCCATTGCTCTGCTAAGAAAATTGTAAAAGGTATAATTTGGATTAAGGGTACTTACTATTTAAATTATTGCTTCTATTGGTCAACCTTAAGGTGCCTGTATGCAACAGCAAATCAGCAGCATCTTAAACAAATATAAAAGCCAACCAAAATCAAATCTCTGTTTTAAAAAGAGGTTACTATACATTATTCTTACAGTGGCACTCTGAAAAGATGATTTACTGGTAGTGAGAAAGATCCCAAAATCAGATTTATGAAAAGTCCAGGAAATTAATTACTGATTCTGAATATAGTCTGTTGAAGGCAGAGAGATACTTTAGTTTCTCATTTGAAACTCCTTAAATTGCCTGACTTTAAAAAATATTAAATGCTTCTTTGAAAGCATAGTGCCTTTCAAATTGTCTCCTGTAAGCCATCACATACTCTAATTTCCTCCATGTATCTGGAGCTGCAGGTTGGAGATTTGGTAGTGTTTTAAGTTATTTTAGTATAAAAAATACAGTGAGTCTTCTTCTGACTTTAAAAACTAACCTGCATGAAGTACCTATACTTTCCAGTCTCAGTCCTCATATTGTTCTTGAACACAGAACTCCCTTTTGATATTATGAAGGAAAAGACTTTAATGTTTCCAAAATTAATTCCACCGAAGAAGGAAGCATCTTCTCATAATTAGTCTAGTCCTTCCACACATGCTTTCGCAACAATGAACAGCTCCTAATATTGCAGTATTTCAACATGCTCTCGATTATGTCGATTTTAGCATATGTTTTAACATAACTGGTGGAACAGCAAGTCCGCAGAGTCTGTTAGTCACAGTCTTATATTACTCCTTAGGTTAAACTTCAAATTAGGTTTTAGCAATCTCCTACCTTCCAGATTCTTCATGGTCTGTAAAGAATTTATGCGACCTACCCGATTCTGTAACTTGCCTTTCTAAAAGATGTGACCTGATCTCTCTCTATTTCTACCAAAGCTGTGCCTTGACTCATTCAGTCCTTATTGTGGAAAGATAGGAGCAGCAAGGATCCCTTGGTAGTTCTGATAGCAGCTGCAGAAGTTAAAGTCTGAAGCAAAGAAATAGCTGTTATGAATTAAAAAATGTTAATGGGGATTTGATTTACTTCAAACCTAATAATTTTGAAAGATGAACCTCTGGGAACTGTTTCAGTTTTGGAGATAAATGTAGTACCTTACTTATTCCCAGGTGCGATGAGCCCTACCTGGCAGTTAATTCTACTGCCGTTGCTTGCTTCAAGAGATGTCTGAGTAACATATTAGTGGTCTCTCCTTGCTACATAAACATTTTAATCATGATTGATCTTGTGTTAGTGTGTGAGAACTGTTTATAGACCTTAAAATGTGCAACTTACTTCTCGTGCTATTATGAAGATAGTTCGAGATTTTTAACTGAAGTTACTGAAATGTGAGTGAATTTTGAGTGAAAGTGTTGGTGAAATTGGCAGACAACATTTGACAAATACTGAAAAAAAAGTCAAACTAAATTTGTGTCTGTTCTGGGTATTTGAAAGACCATTTCCTTATGTCTGTTTCTATCTTTTCATGTATTTCCCAACAGTGATCTGCGTAGCCGTTCATATTCATATTTTTATATTCCTTTTCAGCTAATCCAAACACTAAGTGTTTTACTGATTCAAATTGGTAACCTTTGGTTCTTAGTGGAATTCCTTGGAAAAAAACCCACACAAAACCCACTTTCTTATGTTTAAACACTGTGAGTACCAGCTCTTTAGACTTAATACTGCAGAAGACCTCCTGATGAAGGTATCTTGTCACCTCTGAAATGTAGTTACAACATTGGAGAATGTGGAGGCAGTATTGTCCCACTGAAGAATGAAAACAGCCGGGTCGCTATTTTAGTTCACTACATTGCACTTAAAAAATAGCCCTTACTACTACTTCCACACCTTTGTTTCCTCACTTAGGAGACTGAAATAGGCAGTTTGTTTTCTTGCTTTTTGCTTTTCCAGGTTTCTTTCTTTAGTGCTTGTATTCAGGATGCATAATATTTTATGATGGGAAGTTCAATGATTCATTCTTGTAACTTGCTGTAGATTCTCATGAGTTTGTTGGCCAAAGTCTTTTACTAATAATGTCATACAAACTTCATCTGTCAGGAGAGGTTTCAAAATCTAGAAACAGAAACAATTATGTTAATAAGGTATATTTACCTTTTACACATGATAAGTACTTTATGACCTGGGAATAGTCAGATTTTATTACTAAGACTGAATAGCTGAACAAGGCAGTATTACTAGTTAGGAGGCAAAACTGATCTGGAAAAAATAGTTTACACTATCAATTGTTTCTCTGGCAACCTTCTATCTTTCTTGATCAAGAAATGAAGTCCTTGGAAAATCAATATACAAAACAAATGTCTGTTGTACGGCAAGATGTTCTTTAATTTACTTCCTTTTGTTTAAAAGTGACGTCTGTTTAGCACATCGGTTTAGATATGATTTAAAGCAGTTGACATGACAGATTGAAAACTTAAAATGTAGCATGAATAATACACAGTAAATTTATGTTGGGATGTTTTTATTCACTAGGGAGCCCTGAATAAGTTAGCAGCACTTGCAGCCACAACTTGTATACAGGAGAATAATTTGTATTTATTCCATTCTTTCAGGGAGCTAACTGATGTGTGCATGTGTATGTATATACATGCATAATATATGTAGCTATGTATATGCATATAGTTAGCTGAGATTCACACACACACAATCCGTGCAGTTTATTAACAGTTAGCATATCATCTCTAAATGGAGCTCACTGCAATTTGAGATGTGCCCTGCTAGGAGCTAATGAGCAAACTCCTGCCTAATATTGACAATTAATCAGGCATAAAAGCATCTAGGATCAGGACCCATTGCCAAGCATAGAAGACTCATACAGACTTCAATGAAACATGATATGTGAACAAATTTGTCTAATTGTATATCAGTCCTATGAACAAATTCCCACCAAAACACTTAATTATCTACAGTACAGAAGCAAAGTATCCGTCTCAGAATCTGTTAGTGGCTTTTTGGTTTGTTGTAAGCCATTTACCGTAACTAATAAATTGAAGGAAGTATTATAATGTTTTCTTGACAGTGTTCCTGTTTTAATTGATGTTGTATACTTGAGCCAGTATCAGCTCATTGGCTAATGTAACTGAGTAGTGGTTACATAATAAAAAGTGATCGTTATTGGTTGAATACTTCTGTTGAGGTGTGAAGATTTGGTTTCAAACTGCTAAAAGTAATCTTGGTGATCAAAAAAACAATGCAATAAAAGGGTGACCCTTGCAGTATATAGCAAAAAGAATAAAAACTAATATTTCTAATACAAAAAAACCCATGTATTTGCTCAGGTTCTATAAGCTTAATACTGATAATATATCTGGTATATGACTTTTTTGTTCTTCTAGAATATAAACTGTATACCCTTTTCTAGTAGAAAAACATGGTAGAGGTTTTTTTGGCAACATCAATAGAAAGCCTGTTATGACACAACAGAAAATCACTTGAAAAAGTATTGCTGTTACTCACTACAGAAGAATGATTTGTGCAGAGATAAGATGCTTTGGCCTTGAGACACACACAAGTAAATTGGGTAGTTTTCCTAAGAAGCATTCTTGTTGAACTGTTTTTCTTTTCCATTTCAGTTGACAATATGGATCTGTAGTATATTGTTGGATCTGCTGTGTGATAACACAACAAAGCCTGTGTTCTGCTCTCAGCGGTGCTATTTATACATTGTAACATTTTTCAAAGTACCACTTTAGAGTTCTTCCACTGTTGGTTTCTTTTTAAAAAAGACTAGATAACCTGCCGCCTCCCCCCCAACAGATAAATAAATAAATAAAAGCAGATATAAGTCAGATTCAAGTCTGGGGAGTTCACTGACAGTAAAGCCCCCTTTTCAATTCATTTATGGATGAAGAGCTGCATCTTGCAAATGATGCAATATGAGCCAGTTAAAATTGGAGAAGGCAAGAGCTGCTTGGTTCTTTTTCTTTAGCCAAATACTTTGAATGGACAGCAAGTACTATGTCTGGCACCGGGCTGGGGACTGACTAAGAATAGCTGTCATCCAAAATTCTCCGCAACAACAAGGGCACAAGCCGCACTCTCAAGTGGAAGGCAAGAGCAATGAGGGAAGCAGGCCAAGCATCTAGTCATTTTTATTTGAAGATGTCTCATAGTAAGAAAGCTCAGTATGACTGCTGAGCTTTCATACTAAAGTGTATCTTCATGTGGTCTCCAGGAGAGACCCTTCTGTCCTGGATGCCAATCAGCTGTGCTCAGCCAGAAGCTGAAGTGACACTTACTCATTTCTGGAAATCAGGGAAAGAAGCAGGAAAGGATTTATGCTAGGCAACAGCACAAGGCTTAAGTCATCCTTCAGTAGCAAATAAAGGGACAAAAAAAAAATGTTTAAGAATTTAATACTGCCGTATTTTGGAACACACAAGTCACCAAAAATAAAACATGACTAATCACCGGGTCTCTGCTCTCAGCTTCTGCCTCCTGGGCATGATGTGCTGTGGTATGGAATACGTCTTTGGTCAGTTTGGGTAAGGTGCCCTGTCTCTGCTTCCTCCTGGCTTCGCCTCCTCCCTGGCAGAGCATGAGGCTCTGAAAGTCCTTGGCCAGACCAAACATCACTAAGCCATAACTAAAAACATTGGTGTTATCATTGCTGTTCCCAGCCCGAAAGTCAAAACCACGGCACTGCGCCAGCTACCAAGAAGGAGAAAAATGACTGCTACTGCTGAACCCAGGACAGTAACACCTTTAAACTTCTCTCTTTTCATCATATCTTTCCTAAATAGGCCCTTCAGAATTCCTGGAACAGAAAAGATGACTCACCATTAAAAGTTTTTCCTCAACAAAACTGCATCCTTATGGTTAAAAGTCAAGATAAAAATGTGCTATGCTTATGAGCACTGGCAACACACTAAGGAAAGAGGTTGCTGAAATTTTCATTGCCCTCCTTTACTTCCCCTGCAGGTCATATTACTTTGCTGGAAGTTTTTGACATGGTCACAAGCCTTCACAACATTCTGACTCAGAGAGAGCCATCTTCTTTGCCCAGCTTTAAATAACTCAGTTTTCCTGCAGACACATTCTCTTACCTATTGTAATGCATTAATTTGAAGCATGATTTGAGTGCTTTGAATGGAAAAAAATCTCAAGCATTTACATAACACATGCATTACAATTAAAAGAGGAAAGACCTGTGAGTGTGTGTATCTGTAAGTTTATCTGTACATACATATACATAAGTATATACTTATTTATAATAATGAATAGATAGATACATTTATAAATACATATATAAAGTTGACATATCAAGGCAGCATAGAATGTTTTCTAAGTTTCTGGCTGTTTATTTTTAATATTACTACTATAATATTATTTAATATTAAAGCATTTTACAGTTACTAATAGAGTCCATTGGCTATCCTTCCATTCGTCCTTGTGCCTGCACCAGGCCTACTTAGGACAGAATAGTAATGTTAGAGAAAGGCAACCACATTACAGCAGATTGTGAAGAAGTAAGTTCCTGAGGCAGCAGGTGCTATCATGGATGGGACAAATCAGCTCTCTCAATGTCTGGGGCAAAAAAATTCTGATGCTCCTTGGAAAATAGTCCTCAATGCAAAGTACTGCTTGAAGAGTTAAAAATATTTAGCAATAAAAGAAACTTTTGAAAACTTATAATTTATTGGGTTTTTTTACTTTTCTGTTGAAAAATTTATTGAAAAAGATCAGGAATAAGGAAGCAATCCTGATGTCAGACCTGTTTATGTTTCAAAATATATTTGCCAAGCGGAGTGTGGCTGAGCTGTTTGTGAACCTAGCCTCCAGGCTTTGTCAATTGTCCTGAAGACTGATCTAGAATTACAAGTGAAGGCTGCAGACAGAGATAGACAGTGCTGACATATACCAGCCAATGTGTGTGAGACAGCTATAAATATTGGGCAACTGTTGAGTCATCTAGCACATTGTGCTTTTTTTTCTTTACTTGTATGCATTAGTGACACTTAGCTTTAATTTCTTTAGTTCTGCTTAAAATCATTGGCATTTGGAGGTGAAGATATTCTCGTATTGTTTTCCCCATCTAGCAATGATTATTCTATATAAACTCTTGCTTATTTTCCTTCGAAAATTAGCAGCTGACCAGAATCTGATTGAGGCATCCACTGACTGATGACACCTTATTTTAAGATAGTGAAAAGCTGCTTGACTTTCAAGTACTTTATGACACTTTACCAAGTTTCACCAAGTTCTTCCTCTGTGGCTGTAAAGCGTACTTACAAGTACTGAAAAATTTCTCAGAAACATTTATGAAGTTTCTACATTTAGGAAGTTTTCAGAAATACACAAGATGGCTGAAGTAGTGTTGCTTGTGCAAATATTCACAGTTATAAAGGCCAAAAGTAAAGTAGATGAAGGAAGAAGTAAACCCTGTAGAAATCAGTGTAAAACTGTGCTTAGGTCCTTACTGAGGCTATGAAAAGAAGTTACAAAAACTTTGTAAAGATACAGTGCACTTTTTGTTTGACCAGCTGATGGAGTTGAAAGAAACAGTCAAACTTTTAAAAACACAAGATCTTTCTGAAGTCTGAAGTAGGAAAAGTAGAACTTCATAGTAACATAGGCACAATTAATTTAAAGTAAAAGTCAATTTCAATGTTTATGTGCCTTAGCAAATGATAATGAGGGCAAAGATAGTAAGAGAAACAATTTGTATTATCATTCTTTGCAGTAAAATGCCATTTTGCTCCCAACTTAGAATTATCAACGAATGCACTGGAAATCTGAAGAACATCATTTGTCATTATGTATCTGAATTTTAATGTGATAAAAAACTTTTACAATATGTATACGTTATGCTTGTAAATATCCTTTAAATCTTCTTCAAACATTTCTTTCATATACTGAAGATGAAGGAGAAACTTGATTTCAATATTTTCTTGCTTTTAAATGTCACACAGAAAAATGTGTATTTATTTCATGATTTAGGCATGCATAAACTTTACATTTTCTTTTAATAGGGACATTAAAAGCAAAATGACATGTTTGCTCAATGTTGCTGCCACAGAAGTACAAAATTTAAGATTTTTGTCAGCGATAGCTTGGTTATTTAGGTAGCTTACATATAAGCACTACTTCTTTTTAGTGTACCATTGCAATGGCTAAAGACAGATGGGTGGTATCTTTGGCCTGAGTGGGCTATGGGAGTCACTGTGTTTAGTGGGTGTCCCTTCTGTGCACAAGAACGGCCAGGTGAACATCAGGTGAGTGAAACTTCAGCTCCCAGCAAACAGAGCCCACCTGAATTTGCCAACCAGTTGAAGTGGGCGACTAACTGGAAAGTATGCCAGCAAGAAGCAGGGGAATGAGGGGAAGGGTCTGAATAAGAAAACGTCATTGAAGGATCCCTTAGAGCTGTTCCATGAAGTGCTCTATACCAAACTGAATAGCATGTGGTGCAGCAGCATCAACATGAATCTGAATCTTTGGAGTATTTATTTGAGGCTGTGATGCACTTTTGATTTTCTTTAGAAAATTGCAGTTGAATAGAGCTAATTCCAGCTAAAAGGATGTGAATTCAAGAAGTATTCCAACAACGTTTATTAATAGCAGAAGATTCAATAAATATGTCCATAGCTCACCCAGTTGTAACATAAGCTGTATTTAAATCATTCACTATGAAAATACATGGAAAGCAAACAGAATTTTAAAATAAGATTTCTGTAAGTCAAAATAGAAGTTCCCTCAACTTATCATTTGGTGAAGCAACTGTCCATGTCCTTATTTTGTCTTTGTTATCACAGATATAATGTTTCTGGTTTCAGTTGTTCAACAAGTTCTAATGAAACACATGGGAGGTGACTGAAGCGAATCTATTTTTCCCACTTAGTTTGTCCAGTTGAAGTTGACTGTAACAAATATTCTTGCCCAGTTTTTAGAAATACATATCACCTTTGGGCTGAGAAAAGGAACCTAAAATTCCAGACCTTGAGGAACTAATCAAGAAAACTCAGACAACTGACATAGGTGATAAAACCAACATTTCCTGAATCTTCCAGAACTAGTGAAAAAAAAAAAAATGTGTATATGTACATATTAAAAAAAAAAAAAAAAAAAACAAGCCACACAAGAAAATATCCAAATAGCCATGTCAAATATAATTTCTCATTAACATTACATAGGTAAAAATGTTTAGCAACACTATACAGTAAGGTATTCAAAATATAGAACATCTAGTTTAATACAGATTAATTTTTAACAAGAATTCCTATGCAGTAGGAAGATAGTTCCCACATTCCATTGTGATTGACAAGCCTGACATATGGAATAGTTCACAAATTCCCAGGTGACTGACAGATGGAGAATAGAAAGGCGGATAAAGTTGCCTAGAGAGCTGAGGACGATTTCATATTCAGCGGTTTTGATCAAAAGGATTCCAGATCTCACACTAAATTTAGCACCACTGGCAATTAGTGCATGATTTATTCAGTCCTTTCATTTGCTGGTTGACAAATGGAAAACAAGCACAAAATTAAAAATAAGTTTATTTCCAGCATTTCAGATATTTAAAATGTGTGTGTCTTTGTTTGCACATAAATTAACATGAGATGAATTTATAGTGAGATTAAATCTGAAATGGAGATGCAAGCAATAAATAAGAGCTTTTTTATGTATCTTTCAGGCAGAACAGGTGTTTGAATTAAGAAATACTAATATGTTTAGCAGCATGACTCCACCTTTAGCATTAGGGAGTTGATGCTTCCCTAAATTTAGAATAATCTTTCTACAATTTAAGATTCTTTCATAAGCTTCCAGCATAGGTGACCATCTGTAAGTCAATACTAATGCTTTTTAGACCAATAATGATAAAGAAAGCAATCCCCATGTTTTCTGAACACAGTTGAAAAACTGCATTTTTCCTACTGATGTGTCCGCATAATTCTTAGAAGTGGCAGTAAAACACAAGCGAAGTGTATGGGACTCTTCCCAGTGGATAGTATCACTCTTTTAGGAATAATATAGAGGAAACTCTTCAGTTCTGCAAGTAAAAATTGCTGAAAATAAAATTCCCTCTTCTCATCCATTCTACTCATTTTGGGGTGAAGAGTCATTCAAGCCAAAATAATGAGTTCATGTGAACCCTTTGGACAGAATATGGTGATAACCAAAAATGGAGAACACAGTGTTATCTGGACTCCTGGAGGAATCTAAGTCAGGAAATTTCAGGTACATGTTTTCAATTTGAAAAACAATCTATCGTAGAATATGAAAAATGCTAACAAATATTCATTTCTAAATCTAGCCCTGAATTTGGTGTGAGCTTACACTCATCTTCCAACAGATAATGCAGGGAAATGTAAAACTCTGGGTATACCTTTTGAACACCCAAATTCTAAAAAAAAAAAAATAAAATCGTAGGAAAGGTTTTCTTTTGAAACAAATAAAGAGATATTAAGCTAATATGAACAAAGAAAAAAATCTCTCTTCTCTAAGTAGGAAGGTGGAGACTGCTGATGGTAAAAGTTAAATCCTGAGAGGTAAAGAAACTTACTATGAACTGGGATTAAAACCTGCATACCACCATTTAAATTTATTACCTAAGTATAAGTGAAATTATTTTTTGTGTATGTGTGGCTTCCAAAACTTGGAGAGAATAACAGAGGCACAGTGCAACTCTGCAGTTATACCTGTCTTCTAAGAAAGAACTGTGTGTTTCCAAAGTCTCAAAGAAGATTCAGCACAATTTCTAACTTGTAGCTTTAGGAAGTCAGTGAGTTAGTGTAACACTAGCAGGGCGCAGCCCTTGGAGCACAGCGTACTTTGTGCTTCATTGCACTCTGTTTTGCCTCTTCACAAGACCCTATGGCTTAATATTGCCATTTTCTCCTTTTCTGGATATCTTTTCTTCGCTCTTAGCAGCAACCCAAAGTAGTTCCCAGACAGGCAACCTCAGAGCAGACATGTTTTTATTTTCTTTCATACAATTCCCTCTCCATTCCCTGCATGAACTACAGCAAAATAAAATCATTGTCTCTCCATAAATGTGAGTCCCCTCAGAGTTTTCTGCACTTCTGAAAGACGATAATTAAACCTGCCAGATCCTCCCCTTCCTTTATACTTCTTTTTACATTTAAGAAGAAAGAAAACAAAGAAACCCACACTATTGCATTTCCAGTATCTACAGCTGTGTGCTATGGATGGCAAGATTTGACTGAATGTGTTGAGTATCCATATTTCTTGGTGGAAGGGATGAGGGAAAGAAGACCTCACAGAGAAAATAGTACGTATATTGGATTATGCCTAGTGAATCTAGGAAGATAGACTTTGTGTCTGCTCATTTGAGTTAAAGTATTTCCCCTGTCTTCTGCAAATCCTGAAAGATGAGCGTTTGATTCACTGAATCACTGGGGATTATACATACCTAAAATTTTCATTTGGTCCAGAATAGTTGTCTTCTCCTTAGGGATGGAAGAGAAAGCTGCAGGACTGAAGAGGGAAGCACCACATGCTCAGAAAAACCAAGGAGCCTAAGAGCCTGGAAAACCTGCCCCATTTGGGATCAGTAGAGCAGAAATACGTTGTGTTCTCACTACATCTGAGCAGAAAATGTACCCTCTTTCAAAAAAGGCAGACTTTCTGCTTTCCCGGGCACAACCGATAAGTTACCATTGAGTAGCACGCTCTAGGTGAATGGTAGCTCAGTGGGCATTTTGCAAGACCTGCCTGTCTTGCTCTTTCTAGTTTTTCTTCATGTCTTTCTTAGATTTTTTTCTCTCTTTCTGGCAGGCAGGAAGGCAATGCTTAATGGTTTCTGGTAAGGCAACATCTCCTTTCATTTGTAGCTACACAGACTAAAGACATGAGTTTAAAACATAATGTGAAATTCTGTAAATTCAAATTCTATCAGACAGGTTGGATCCAGTCCAGACACTGGATTTTTTATGGTTTTGTCCTGTATCTACCATTGCTTCAAAGTTCTTCATTACTCCGTGATGAATATTATTGCTATGTTTGTACTAATCAGCTAGGAAGGGAGTTTTGCTTAACTGGAATTGCCAAATGGGCTCATCCCTCTTTTTTTGCCACCATTGCTATGCGCGGTCTCAGTGGCACTAAGTTCCCAATATCCACATTATGGTATTTTTCCTATGTGTTTTTCATAAAGCAGATTTTAAAACACAGAGTTAAAGATCTGCTTTCTTCTTTTGCTGGTGAAGCCCTGCACCTACAGAGAGTATGTTCACACCAGAGCTGGCTGAGTAGTAATAGAGGAATCAAAGAAGCAAAGAAATTTTTTGTCTCCTTGGGAGTTGCTTTCCCTGCATAGTACTGATTACTGATAACGAATTCTTCAGATTTTCCTGTGTAGTTCCGGTGGTTCATTTGGTGAATTGTTTACTACATATACAGTTTTCACATGGTATTGTTTCTTCACCATGACTAGATGACTAAACTTTTAAATAGGAGACTGGAAGAATAATGAAGAGTGTGACTCCACTGGTAGCAAAAGAATTATATTTGAGTCACATCTTCATGAATCTGTCTTTCATTATTTGACCAGCTGGAGTTTATATCCATCACTATTTTAGCCTCTGCTGATTTTTCACTTCATCATAATGTTTTGGTTAGATTCAAGAATCCACTTTCTGGGCCAGATTCTGCTTTTAATTATGTTAGTGTAAATCTAGAAGAACCTCACTGAAAGCCAGTGAAGTTATTATTTATTCCAGGGTAAGACAAAATGGAGTCTGACCCCTCTGCATGTGCTGCTAGGTCCCTTATATTCGTCTTTACAATCTCTCTATTTGTTTACAGACACTTTACAATTTTCCGCAAGAGTCCTTATCACTTGCTCCGTGTGTGTTGTAAGGAAGGAGAGAAGGGTTCTTGCCTGATATTTTTTTCTTAGCCCTTTTATTTTTCTCTCCAGACACTATATTATGTGTTTAACTACTTAATATTATTTCCTCCCTGTCCACCCATCTGTTTATTTTAGTTGCTTCTTCCTCTTGGCTGGCTTCTGTATAGACTTTCCCCATATGCCTGCTAGGAAAGTGAATGAATATGATTAACAAGCACTGAAATGCACAAATAATATCCTTCTTGAAACTCTGTTTCAAGGTTCGTATATCTCAGATGTTTCAGACCTTATCTCTTTCTTAGCACATTAAATATATTTAACATAGGTGTGCCGATGACAGCCAGTCCACATAATGAGATAGTTTCCTTGCAACTGGTGATTAAGTCTTGTGAAGAAATGCTTTCTGCCCAATAACCATCTCCATCCATTGTAGCAAGACAGTGGCTAACAGCTCAGAGGAGAAGCATGTGCTGTGCATTTGTATCTGTGTAGCAGACACACAGAGCAGAGTCCTGCCAAAGCCTCTGGAAGTGTCACATCTTACATGGGTGTTGCAACTTCCTCTGCCTCTGCATAAGCCCTACCGCTGCTGAATTCTTCCAGCACTCGGCTAGCTCTTACATATATAATTTAATCCAATGTTACTTCTCTGCATGAAAGCACCCTGTGGACCCCTGCTTAGAGAGGGTTTCCTGTTGTATCAGAGATTGCAGCAGCATGACATAGACCTTACAAGTTGAGATGAAGCAACAGGTTGAGAGAGCTGGGAAATGAAGACTGCAGGAAAAAGATAGCAGCTGAACTGTTTAGGCATTAATACTCAATCAGCAGATAGCAGCTACTCATGGACTTTCTGCCCCAGAAAATGATAATACATATCTTTCATACACTTTGAAATTAACACTAACTGGTGGAATATATATAAAGCAAATGGAAACAATATTTATTTGTTTTTCACTTGGGTCAGGAAACTGAGAAGGACTCATTTTCAGTCAATCTGAAAAATCATTTTGTACAAGTGATCACTGTCAATTATACTGGAAAACCCTTGCTACAAATAATTTTCAGTGATTATTCATTTACATTTTCATAGTAAATTCATTTGGCTGTGTTTGCATCCTCTCTGTGCCTGAACTCAGAGAGTCAGAATTAGTCTTACTGGCACCAGTGTTTATGGAAAAAGACCTCTAAAATCAGCTGCTGCAGAGTGCTTACACTAGGAAGCCCAATCACAAGGGCTACATCCATCCAACAGCAACACAGAAATGGTGCCAGTGGGCTCATGACTGCTCACTGTTCGGCTCTACAACTTAAACAGAAATCCGAAGACTAAAAATGTTTGGCTATATTTAAGGGGACAGTGTGTATATTTCATAAATGTAAAAGGAGGTAACTAACTTCAAATAAAACCGCTATTTTCCTGAACAGAATAGGAAGTCAAATTAATTAAACATACTATTTACCTATGAATAAGTATTATATGTTGATAAAATTCCAGAATATGCCCAGGAAAAACTTGGCAAAAAAAACAGAATGCAGTAGAACCTCAGTTAACAGCTAAATGTGAGTCTGGATGGGCATACAGCTCCATCAACAGGGCTCTCAGCCTGCTGCACAGTATGGACCTTCAGAAAGAAAATTTGTGTGCATCTGAGTGTGTAACTGGTTACATATTTGGAACCCAGATTTTATAATTATTAATAAAGTCAGAGCTAAATGGTTGGTGATAAGATGATGATATTCAGACTAAGAAATTTGAAAACATATGGTAAGATTTGGGTGAATTCCAATGGAATAAAGTAATAGAATTTTGTACAAAGGCCACAGAAGGGAAATGGAAAATGTGCAATGATAAATTAATGTATGGCCAAGGGTTATGTGTCCTATCCAGCAATATATACACTATAAAGTAAAAAAGGTCAATACAGGTAAATAAAGATGTGAAAAAGTAATTAAGGGTTGAGACACAGGCATATGACAGATATAAAACAGCCAGATATGAGAGAGATCTGGAAGCATTAGAGAATGAATTTCACCAAAAATTATGAGGAAAGCAAAGGTGAAAAATGAAATGAGGATCACACAAAAGTTTAGATATATATTAAGGCATTTTTCAAGTGTCTAAGGAACTGGAGGTCAGTGAAGGAGACGGCAGCACCTCAAAGAGAACAGAAAGATAAATTATTGAGAGGTAAGCGCTTCAGAAGAATTAAATGTTTTCTCTGATTTATTGTTCATAAAAGGAATGGGGGACATATGCCAGGAATAGACAAATACCAAAGGAAAATTGTATCATGCCAGAATAAAAAAATATGAAAACTGTGGCATGGTCTTTCAGCTGGTGAAAATCTACCAGGTTCCTTTGCCCTTAGTAGAGCCACTTAACACATTAATGTGGTCAGGAAATATTTATCCCAATATTTCCCAGATCTAGTTAAAATAGCTTAGAGAAATTTTCAAATGTTTCCATATTCTGTTTTGGTTGTTGTTTTTCTTTTTTCTTTTGACCAACTTACTTAGTTAAAAGCTTGTTGCATGGGCTTCACTATAGGCTTTCTATTCCCTAATCTGTTCACTGCATAAACTTACTGAAGATGCTAGCTAGAGGCTTGATGTATATTGCTTTCTATTATAGTACTGTTGATAAGTGAAGTAATATATAAATAGAAAAAACTGCCATACTTATTTCAGACTGGGGATTCACAAAAAAGGAGAGACCGTTTTGGCCAACACCAGTGTATATGATTTATGGGGTACAGAATATGTTTTCCTTCTGGCATTTTCAGAGCAGGGACTGACTGTGTAAGCCTGCAAGTTTGATAGTGTAACACTTCAGCTGTGAGCAGTGAGACGTGCGACGGTAGAGGAACAAGTTAGAAGTTCTGTAAAAGAAGACTCCTGTGTGAATTTAACAATTTTTGGTAGCACATTTAATGAGTCATCATACTGACTCGTAGGACTTTGGGATTCCATAGCTTGCTAGGATCAGATATACTTCAGTACCCCCTGGGAATCCAATGGCAGAGCAGTACTAACATACCGTTTTGCGTATGCAGCGCCATGTGTGTAGCAGGAAGTGTCTTGCCTTTTTTCCATCAGTCCTGCTGCTAATGCTAGATGGAGATGAATCTTTTTCTTGTGACCAAAATCCTGGGTTTTTTCTGTTTTTCTTTGGCATGTTCATTTTCACAAAGCTCTAAAATTAGCCTGCCACTGAAAACTGTAGTGCTTATTTCTACATTTTCTTTTTATTATTTGGATGGATTGACTTCAGCAAAATGTTTCCATTGAACACTGATGATTAAAATCCTGATGCCAGTGACATTATTGCTTATGGGAATCTATGGAAAAACAGTTTGTGTTGACACCTGGGTCAAGGCTTCGCAGTCACATTTCCTGGGTTGGTCTTCGGAGAAGGAATTTGAGCAGGGAGGAGGAGGGGAATCCTAGAAACTTAACACAGTTGCTTCCAGTTCTGTTTTCCTCCTTTTAAGTACTCAGCAGGAAGGCAGCAAAGTAACTACCTTGCTTGCTTCCATTTAATAATACAAAAAAGTGGTGTGAGCCTGTAAACAGTGATCAGAAAAAGTGTGTTCTGCAGACAAGGCATTGACAGCAACAAAATGGAAATCTACAAGCCAAATTTTTTGTGAAAACATTTTAATCATTTTCACATAGCTCTAAAATTAGCCCCAGTGACAGAAAACTAAACTTACTCAATGTATTTATAGCTGTAAGGTGCGTTGATTTATTTATGAACAGTGAATATTTTATAGAGTTGAATGAGTATTGCAAAAAAAAGGAGATGAATATTCACTTCTGTTTTAGAAATAGGTGCTATGTTTATTTCTCTTCCATAATCACTTTCTATGAACCTTCTAGTGATTGAAATGTGATTCTCCTGAGCTGGTATCAAGCTGCACTCTCTGAGGGCATTCAAGGACAGTGAATATAAAACTCGGTCCAAATAAATCATGTAAGGACTTGACCACGTCCATCATGGCTAAAGTAAGGCTGCATTCAAATGTATAATCACTGGATTTGGAAACATATTTTCTAGCAGAATGCTTGTTTGTTTTATTTTTTCTATTGAAAAATTCTGTTTAATCAGCATAAAGCCTTTTCAGTAAGGTAGGCTTATTTCTTTAAAAATTTAATTTCCAGAAAAAATATTTCAGTAAGGTTGAAATATTCTGGTTTACCACTTGCAGATTGCAAGGTTTCATTTTCTGAACTTTAACATTACTTCCCATATACAAACACATTTTCCATACAGTACTCAAATCAATCACACACTGGAAACAAAGCTAAATATTTTGACTGAACAAAACTTATTATTTTTACAAAAATCATTTGACGTAAATTAAACCCACCCCTGCTCTCCTGGAAGTTTCAGATCTTTCAATTACTTATTAATCATATTGTGTCAGCATTTGTTCACTTTCCAGGGGAAGAAAAAGAAAAAGAAATAATACAAAAAAAGGTAAAGAAAGAAAAATAATATTTTAGGTACAACTTGCTATTCAATGCAATGAAAATATTATCCATATATATGATAGGCTTGTGTTCGTGCTTCTAACAAGCACCTCCTAGACAAATTGTCATGACAGGATGTCAGTCAGAGCCAGCTGTCTTTTCTTACTAGGTCAGATATTTAAAGTCTTTTCAGATCAATAAAGTAGAGGCAAACTATTCTGAAAATGCTTATAGGAAAGAAGAATGTGAAGAATTGCTGTGGAGGCCATTTCAATATACTAACCTGTCCAAGCAAAGGGCTACCAGCAAAGGAAACTTTCAGGTAACAAAAATATAGTTTCTCTGGCACAGTGCTCACAGGCAATGAAAGAATTTGTCCTACTTCCCTGTTTTAAATCTAGTTATATGAGAACTTTTGTATGACATACAAATGGAATACCTATAGTAAAGGCACAGAAAACAAATGCGTCCATTTCCCCATGCCATGCTAAAAACAAGGTCACATACCAGCAACCCTATTTCATAGCCTGTCTTGTTACAGCAAACCCATCTACCCACATTTGCTGCAGCTCTGCTCTAATACACTTGCGCACAACCCAGAGCAGAGAAATTGCGGAGATCTTTGCCATTACCTGCCACCTTGGCGGGTTGGCAGCCCTTGGCATCAGGACAGAGTGAATAGCTTAGGCAGTACTGTCCAAACCCTTTTTGCCAAAGCGCCTGCTTTGGGGGGTTTGTTTCTTGACTACTTAAGGCAAAGAAAATCTTTGCATAATCCTTCACTGCTGTTTAACAAGGAGGGTTTCTAAAATTACGTGCCAAAACCAAGATATATGGGCAAGTTAAAAGTGAGAAGCACACAGGGCTTGGTGTCAAGAACTATGTGTACCTTCAACTTATGCAAAAGGGGAGAATATTAAAGACTTGCAGCCTGCCTTTAAAATTAAAAATTAAATTGAAGATCCTTGCTTTAGGTTGAATAGTGGAGCAGCGAATGATTCTGTGTGACAAAGTGCCCCCCCCAAGCCCTGGAGCAGCAGCAGGAGTAGACTGCGAGATCAGCTGTGCCAAGCAGTCTTTGCCTCTATCTCATTCCCAGAGTTCTTCTCCACCTCTGGAACATACTGGCTACTCGGTAAGAGGATAAGTAATCTGAGATTTCAAGCTTTATTTTTCTCAGTACCTTTTTTTAAAGTTGTCTACACCATAATTTTCTGTGATGTTCTAATAAAGATATATCACCACAAAGGGAGTAGGCTGGGCTTCCTCAGCACAGACCTTCAATTGAATCCCTCTATGATAAAAATAGAAGAGTTACACCATGTGTTGACCTTGGCCACTTGCCTGTTAGTCAGTATAATCCAGGCAGAGACACCTGACTAGATATGATCATCAAAAAGTGGATTATGTAGCTGAACTCTGCTCCAATACTGCCGTATTCAAGATCTATTTGGAAAAGTGTCAGCAATATAGTGTTTGTATCCATGAGAAGCCCCTGGCAGAAGCTTCTGCACAGGTTATTATGCTATCACCTGAAACCAATTGCCTGAAACAAACTGAAATAAGTTCATCCTTAAAGCACCCTACTCTGAATTCTCATTAGGTATTTGGACTAGCTTAGCAGCTGTGTTCAGGTCTTCATACAGAAAGGTGATTGCTGGCAGAGGGCTGCATGGGATTTTTGGTTGTTGTTTGTTTGGGGGGTTTTAGATGCCCTCTTGTAATGTAAGCTTTTCAGTTTCCTTAGAAATTAGAGATAAATTCCTGTGCATCACTCTATTTATTTCATTTCTGTGTCCCAGTAACATGTGTCCGTTTATAGGATGAAAGATAAAGTTTTAACATAACGATGCATGGCTGCGGTCAAGGTTCTTCATTAATTAGCAACAGAAGAGAAACTAATGGCATGTTCACAACACGCAGTGAAATATGTTTAATTAACATGGAGAGGCCTCTGAAAATAGTATCTAACTGAGCGAGCTCCAAAAGCAGTAATATTGCATTTACTTGGCAAACCACTTAAGCTAATTAGCCTTGCAATGAGAGGGGGCTTAGTAGCTCAGTTATATTGTCTTTCCTCTCCAAACATATTGCTTCTGGGGCCAAGTGAGGGACTTCTCCTGGCACCACTTTTCATCCTGCAAGCCTGCTACTACACTATTGCTTGCCTCTCTGATTGTACAGCATGCTCCACTATGTGTGCTGCAGCCACGCTTGACCTCTCTTCATTTTTTTTGGGGGGAGGGAGAAACCATGACACAAAACCACCACACACTCCCTCCTCCCCTCCTCCAAAAAATTCCAAACAAACCCAAGCTCAAAAAACAATCTTACTAAAAAGAAACAGAGAAAAGTCACTGCTGCTCTGGGGGCTGATCTTGCTGATATCATCAAATTCAACTTGTGCTTAAGTGTTCAATGTGTTATGAAAAAGTACACCTAAGGAAAATACACTAATAAAGGCTGGGGGGGGGGTGGGGGGAAGAGAAATTAGAAAACTACCTGGAAAGAAGAATAAATAATACTGTAACATTATGCACAGTCTTTACAGGAAAAGCTGAATACTTTGTGTAAAGGTAGGGGGTGGGGGAAGAGTTACTTGATCAAGTATCACACACTCAAATGGCAATGATAGTTTTGGATAAGATGTCATTTCCAGAGCTGTTGAAGCACTTAGCTAGCAAGCAGAAGAGTATCTCAAACAGGACAGCTGAAGCAAAATTCTTAGTAGGAACATGGTAGTAAGTGCCCAAAGATTGCAGTGGCTTGCTTCTGATATCCTTAATGCATAGATGTTTCTTTCCAGAGAGACCGTAAATATGTTCCCAGAGCTGTGACAGACAATCCTATATGTGTGAATGTAGGAAACTTTAAACCCTCAGGTCATCCACATATCAGTTTTTAGAAATATGTGCCAAGGCATTTAAAACTGCATACAAAAATATACTGCTCAGGACACGTAAAATGTAGATTAGGGATCTTGTTTTACTATAACAGCTTTTGAGCAATAAGTATGAATGAAAAAGTAATAGTAGCTGCATAAGTTATAGATAAATATCTATAAAATCAATGCTTCATTGACACCTGTCCATTGAATGGAGGTGAAGTGGAGGTATTGTGGATTTTGTTTGTAGTGAATGCGCTGCCTGCTTTGCATGGAAGCAAGTGGCAGTTTCAATTTATAGCAGCATTTGCTTTGGAAAAGTGAAAACATTACATTTTTACAGTGATTCCAAATTTTAGTAAGTAGAGTATTTAGCTGGTGAGTTAAAGTGTCTTTCCGTACTACCTAATCCCTTTGCAAAACTAAGTAATGGGTGTGGATTAAGGTTCTGTATCATAGAACCTTAGAACCATAGAATAGTTAGGGTTGGAAAGGACCTTAAGATCATCTAGTTCCAACCCCACTGCCATGAGCAGGGACACATCACACTAAACCATGCCACCCAAGGTTATGTCCAACACGGCCTTGGAACACCAACAGTGATGGAGCATTCACAACTTCCCTGGGAAACCCATTCCAGCGCCTCACCACCCTTACACTAAAGAATTTTTTCCTCATATCCAATCTAAACTTCCCCTGTTTAAGTTTGAACCCATTA
>JAOEHY010018151.1:12827-31516 GCA_025447955.1 Psilopsiagon aurifrons | reverse complement strand
CCAGAAGAGCCGCGTCCTGTACCGGCCACGCCGCAGGAGATGCAGGCATGGGCGGATAAAGTCTGTAGCGGCCGCACGGAGAATAACTGTCGCTATTTTGCTGAGATGCAGTACGGCATTCAGCGCAATTTTTACAATGCGCATCGCTATCATGGACGCACCTGTACCGTCACCGTCACCTGGCGCCAGAACGGCCGCTACGGCGTACAGAGCACCCGGGGCGATGAACAGCTCTGCCTGAAAGCATGGGGCGTGATCGGCAGCGCGGAAAACCTGCCGCCGCCGCCGCCTTCGCTCAGCGCTCGGTCGCAGACAAAGCCGCCGCCCCACCTGCCGCCCTGGCCCCGCTGCGGGGCCGCCGAGAGGCACCGTGACGGCTGCGCTGCCGGCGACGGGCTTGGGGCGAGACGGGGCCCCCTGGGAGCCGGCAAACTTATTTTTAGATGTGCCTCCCATCACAATGCGTTTTAAAATTAGCACAGTTCTTATTTAAGGAGTGGGAAAGAAAGTGGTTCTGGAGGCCTCTTGGTGTTTGTGGGGGTTTAAAGATGTGTTTCCAGGAAAAAAAAAAAAATACGGTTTCAATGATATAGGCAGCTGTGAGACAGTTCATTTCCACAGGCGCACACAAGATGCTTCTGCTGTATCTTCCTTAAGGTCACTTCTGAAGCACATGAACAACGATACTACTGGCTTTGTCCTCCACAGTGTGTCTTCAGCATGAGGCGCAAGGTCTAATGTACTGTGCACCTGATTCATGCCATACTTCTTACAGGGTGACTTGAGCTGTTATGGTTTGGTGTTTCCTTCCTTTTCTGTCTTGTCACTTCTCTCTGGAACACCTGCAACATGTGGTGATGCAGGTCGAAGGAGTGACAACAAGGTGCAAGGGTCATTACTGGTTGTTGTTTTGTAAATCTTTCAGTTTTTTAGCTACTGTATCAGCTGATACAGTATATTATGTGTATATTATGTAGTTTATACGAACGGTCTTGTCATGATTGCTCAAGAAGGGGAATTCTGATTTTCATTATAAACCCACTACAAATGTATGGGAGACTTGTGTAAATGAAAAAGGAAAAGTGTATCTCCAGTAGGGAAAGGAATTGTAAGAAGAAAACATAAAATCACAGAGTATTTGAAATTGGAAAGGCCCTCTGGATGCCATCTAGTCCTGCCCCCGTGCCCCAGACAAGTCCAGTTGGATAAGGTTGCTCAGACCTTGTCCAGGTCAGTTCTGAACATCTCTGAGGGTGGATGTCCCTGTGGTTGCAGTGGTGCCAGTGTCTGCCTGCCTTTGTGGTGTATTTATTTTCTTTTCTTAATCTACTGGCAATTTCCTGTGTTGCAATTTATGTTTCCTCACGTCCTGCTACTGTGCACCTCACATCCATCTGTGGATGACTGTAGTAATGAGCATCTGTAGTTATAGAAGCTCATAGAAGCCATGCTAGTGTTTTGGACCAAAGGGCTGATTGTTTCATGACACTGCTGTAAGCATGATTACTAGATTTTATTCTCATAAATTGGGAAATTATTCTTCCCAAGCATTTGCTTAACATTTCATATTTACTGGGATGCGGTTAATAGCAGATTAGAATATTAATTTAAAATGCATAAACACCTTCTGAACACTATTTGTTGTTTTATTTTTAAAATCAAATAAATGCCAGATGATTTACTCATCAGTGTTTGTCCACTGGCCTTGTGTTCCTTATCCTGAATTTGAGAGTTTGCTCCCAACTTCTCATAGAGTCCCTTCTCCATTAACAGTGTCATATAGTCTCCTGGAATGACAAAGAGTCTACTCATTTTAGTAGACAAAAAGCTTTTTGGCTTTAATCTTGAAATAGATTTTCCTTGGGAAGGGATGTGCCTCGAACAATACAGTACAACCTGTTATTACTGGGAAGTTGCCTTTGTACTGTACAGGCATTGTTTAATGCTCTGGAGAAGCCTTTGCTGATCTTTATGATGCAGTTGATGTAGTAAATGATGTGGGCATCTTTTTTTGCTCAGGAGGGGGAAAAAAAGTTGCTTTAGGCTGTGCAGAATAAAAATCTGCATGTTCTCCATCATGACACATGACTGTCAAATACACTTGTTTCTTAATTTATGTAAATTCTTGGATGTTGCTGATATTTCAAAAGCAGGAGAAGATCTTTGTAATGTGATTCATGGAATGTTACTTTTGGACATGTCTGGGTAGAATTTCAAAACATTAGTATGATGCTGCTTAATAGCAAATGCTTCTGAATAGCTCATGCTTTCCATTAGAGCCATATCAAATAATTTATTAGAAGCCTTTTGAATGGCTGGCTGCACTGAATTTGATGATATTTGCAATCATTTGATAAATAATTTATCTTGCTTCTCCAGATAGCATCTGCATTGTATAATGATGGGAACACCTGACAGTTTTGCTTGTATTAATTGTACTGAGCTTCTGCACAGGAAGAAATCAAATGTATGAGGGGGGTCTTGTTTGTTTTTATTATTTTATTTAGTCCTGTAATGCCTATGTGAGTCTTGGATATTCTTGACATGTATAAACCTCTTCTTCAGGTTCACTGAACTCTAGATATCTGAGATTTTAAATTTTGCCACCACTAATATTCCAGGGGTTTAGAATGACATTTTCTGTTCCAGAAATGGGCTATGTTTTTCCCAGTCTGTATTAATCTTCTCTTAGCATGTCATCATGGTAAAATAAATTAACTAGTAGTAAAATAAATGAACTAATGACACATTACATTACATTTTCATATGATAAAGCTTGTTTTTGTGGGGTGGTATAGAGCTTTATTTGATTTGACAGCATTTGAGAATGATTTCCATAGCTGCTAAAACAGTTTATTTTAGACTGTTAAGACCAAAATCTTGGGGAGATCATCATAAGTCTGCAAGCAGACCTCTATAGCAGTGATGCATATAATAAATTTCAGTCTGAATTTGGACAAGAGCATGAAACTGGGAATGCACTTGTTAGAGTCATGAATGGTTTGCTTATCGTAGTGTGTACAGAAATGCTGTCACTAGCTTTATGTTATTGTTATAGAATTTCATAATGCAGCTCATTCACTTTCAGAGTTATGGCCTGGAGGACTGAATGTTGGAACGACTGTGCTAAATTAAACCTGGGGTCTGTGACAATGACTAATGCCAGATGCTTCAGAGGGAATTGTAAGAACAAATGTGAGATAATTTGCATCCTGCGTTCAAGGTGTATCCAATGCTTTGTAGTTTGAAATTGGCTTAAACCCCAAATAATGTTTAATAGCTTCTTCAGATGTTATTATGCATAATTATGATAATTTTGGGCATATTTGTTTCTGATACAAATACTCAGTCTTGATCTATGGCTAATATGGGGGACAGCTAGTTTATGCAGGGGGTTTTTTTGCTTGCTTGATGCCAGACTGTTTATACACTTAGGCCAAATTGAGTGAGTATTTTCCACCAGATTCAACAATTAGGGCAAACGTGACATTTGGAGAAATAGAGGTGCTCCTGCCCACATGTTTATACTTTGAACTGCAGTAGTGACAACACTCATCTGTGTGTGAAACCTGCCCAGTTGCAGATTCCTGTTCTATTTTTGTTGGAGCAAGGTCTGGAACGGAAATTTTCTTCTCAGAGAATCCCATTATCACCATTATCACCAGGTCTGGGGTGTGTATCTCTCAGCTTCTCCTGTGGAGACACTGCCTATGCGTGCCCATGCTTGCTGTTTAGGTCTTTTATTTTGAACTTGGGAAACGTGAAGTTTATGTTCTAAGGGCTGTCCTAGTGAGTGTTTAAGAATTTTATATATAAACAGCATCAACAAACAACAGAGAAGTCTGAAATGGCCCTCTAGGCTGATACTTACTTGAGTCGCCTGAGCTGTGGGCTTGACGTAGAAGTGGAAGAAAAAAAAAGGGGTTGTTACAGTACAGCCTATTTCTGAATATTGCTCAATTCCAGTATCAGTCTCATCTTGAATGTGGGATGTTTATCACCTCACATTTATTCTCAGAGTCTCTTTCTGAATGCTATTAGATTCCTGATGTTGATGGTTTCTGGTAAAAATAAGTACTGTGAATATGTATTTATGAGAATTTCAAAATAACACCTGGTAGAGTGGTACTAGTCAGTATTATCCAATGAATACCTGTGAACCTAAGCATAGATTTCATTATGGTATTGCTTAGGAATTTCTGCTGTTTTTTTCTGAGCTTTACAGTCTTTGCATGGTGTTCAGGAGGGGGGTTTGAAAGGTTTACAGCTTGCTGGTGAAATTCTGCAGTAGTTTCCATGAGCTCCTGACAGACTTCACGCTACATTTGAGGATTTATGTGTTTGAACTTTGATTGAAATTGCAGAGGGTGCTGTTCCAAATCAGCGCTCCTTCAACTTTTGTGAGGTGGATGGCTTTATGTTCCTTTTTTCTAGAAAGCTTTCATACATACACCAAACTGGCGTCGAAAGGAATGCTGTGGCTCCTGCTCAAGGAATACCTTCTCCTAGACTAGAAATCAGTCAACCTCTGTGCTAATCCCACAGCAGCTGCACCAGTTTAAGTGATTGGTTGCTAAAGCTTGTGCTGATGTAGCATTCAAACCTGCTTTCCACAGAACTCTTTATTTTTGCGACATAGCCACTTGTTCTGTTCTCTACTAGCAGCATCATTGCTGCAAGCCTCCATGGCAGGAGACTGCTATAGATGGCAGTGTCAGGCTGGAGAAATGATGGGAGAATTTTTGGTTACTGCAGTCACAGGAGGTGAGAACTAAATTTAAAACTTCAGTTTTTGTCACTGCCAATTGAAATCTTCTTTCCCAATATAGCCTTAGTAAAAATCATGGCTTTTATTGACTTTCTGTTATACTATCCATGTCAGCCAAGAAATCTCCTTAGATATTTTAGGCAAATGTCTAAAAGCATAGCAGTAAAAACGTAGTACGCATTTACTCTCATATTTAAGACTCAATTTTTTGAGCATTTGTACTTAACACTCCCCTTCTCCCCCAGATTCTCTGAAATGCCTCGTCATATTTTTAAATGAGCAGGAAGAAATAATGTAATAATACAAATAAGGTTACTGATGCCTATAAATTATTAGCCCATGCTTCATGGTAGAGTATTTTGTTTTTATTTGCAGTTATGTAGGAGCACAGATAATTAGAGTACTTTGAAAGGAATTTAATACAGGTGTCAGTCATCATTGTAAATGAGTGATTGTTAGGATGTGAATTTATTTTATTCTTTGCATCAAAGTACGTGGTTTGTCTTGGAGCAGAAATTGCAGGGCCCCCTGATCAGGCCGTGACAGGGTGTACAAACCTGGAATAGGATTTTATGCTAAAGCACATCTCTGGAGTGAGTTTGGAACTTTTCTGTATACTGTGCATGGGAGGGAAAGCAAGACATTTAGCAGTGCAATAGAATATTGCTGTCCTATAGAATCATAGAATGGTTAGGGTTGGAAAGGACCTTAAGATCATCTAGTTCCAAACCCACTGCCTTGGGCAGGGACACCTCACATGAGACCATGTCGCCCAAGACTCTGTCCAGCCTGGCCTTGAACACTGCCATGGATTTAGGTAGAATTCTTATTTAGGTAGGAATTGTTTTTCAAAGGTAGGCTCTTTGCACAATAGATAGCTGAAAAAGATCCTATCTCAGCTTGTGGAAGGCTTTATTTGGGATCAGAACACCTATATTCATTCACTGCAGGACTTTCACTGTGATCATCATATGTGTATCTGACTAGCTATATATAACCAACACAGTTGAGTTGATTTTTCTAAAGGATGAAATCAGTTTCTACATTATTTTTATTGCTTAATATTTTCTTTCAGATGTCCTTACTAAAAATACAATTCTGTACAAAAGCAAGGCAAAATTTGAATAGATCTTATTGTTCTTTGGAAAAAAAATCTATGTCCTTTTGTATTTACTAGAAAGAAAATACAAACTGATGCATCCAGAAAGCAAGCAGGTTTTCTCTAATGGTACAAGCAGGGTTACTTGTTGAGAGTGACAACTTTACTGCTGTTGGGGAAAAGTGTGACTTTAAACTCTGTGGATGTGATGAAATACCATGAATGATCCTGCAGTTGCTGTTGGCAGTGAGGATGAAATGACAGACAAGAAGAAACATGCAGTCGTTTTTAATTGTACTATAGCGGTGTAGACTGTTCTTCAGTGCGTAATTTCATACACTGCTGTTTAACAAACAATATTAACAGACTTCACAGAATTCATCAATATTGTGGGGTTTTGGTTTGGTTTTTTTATTTCCTTCCCCCTCCCCAGTGTGTTTTGGTAGTTTTGAAATGAGTTAGAAGGAAACCTGTATGCATTACCTTAATCGGAATTTGTTCTGTACTTGTTTAATGGATCCTGGTTAGTCTATTGATACACTTTCAGCTTTGTTATTATTAAATTAACATTTTCAGTACCTTAAAATTCTACATTTTATATACATAGAAATTTGAATGCATTGCTCACTTGAGATATTTTTAGCAATGCATATGCTGGGAGAGATGTTTTGGCTATTCAAAGTTATATTAGATAATCTTTGTCAGAAGATTTAAAAACAAAATAGCACAATCTGCATCTTTCATATTATATTTGCCTATTGCTTCTGTCTCCTGACTAAATGTGGTCATCATTTACAGCAAGCCTGTCCTGTGAAGTCTGGTGCTAGTAAAGCTCATTTTCTTACAAATTTTTGTCTTATGCTTCATCTCATTATTATGATCAGTGGTTTTAATACGTTGAAGGCATGGTATAGTTTCTTTCTGTGTGTGCTCTGCAAATGTGCAATATAATGTGCATCCACACTCCAGCCTTTATCTCATTCAGGGTGTTTATTTGAGCTGTCTGTCAGAAGCTTGTTCTTCACTTGGCCATCTGTTTCCCTAAAGCATGTAGCAATTTAACTACCTTTGAGGTCGCTATCCTGTCAAAAACCAGTAATATCTGCCAAGTGGTTGAAAACTGTTGGGAGGGGAAAAGGGAGATGTTCACAGACCTTGTGATCACATAAGCTTCTTAGCTTTAGCAAAGCAGACCTGAAATCTGTATTTTAATTACTCTGCAGCAGTTGGGATTCTGATGCTCTCCTTAAAGAGATGCATCTCAAAAAATAAAATTGTGTGCATATAAGTTGTTTAAAACATGTACTAAAGCCAGATACTATTTCATGGGCTGCCTAGTGTCAACAGGAGGCTCGTAAAAATATTAGGGGTTTTGGGGTTTTTTTAATGAAATATCAGACTGAAATTTTAAAATGTATATATTTTTCATAAATTCAGAGTTTTCATGGATAATCTGAAAACAAGACTAGCTATAATTTATTCAGGCGAGACACCTCTATGAGTGTGTATCTTAGTGCTCAATATAATGAATGTCTTTGCAAGACTTTGGACAAGGAGTGCAGAGTCACAAGTGGGATTGGGGCACCTGTTTGAAAGAACAGCTTTAATATATACTGCAACTATAAAGCTCCTGCTCCTCCTATTAAAAATACTTGTGGAGTCATATACTCCAACACAACGTTTGATTCAGTTTAAGTAGGGATGGTTTTTATATGTTATTTCAGTTCAGGCCTGTTGCAGTGTCATTTGTCTGAAAGTCTTACAGAAGTCATCTTGAAATTAGTCCATACCATGCGAATAGGAAGTTGCCCCATAACAAGTGGAAATCAATATCCTGTTTCTTTTAATTGCAGAAAGAAGAATAGAAAACTGTTTTCTGTCAATAATTAATCACAGTTAAACCTTACAGTACTCAGAAGTATGCTGTTGGTGACTGACATGTTGTCTGTTCTCAGCGGTTTAGCCATACTGTATAAACTGTGCTGTATTATTTCTTGCCCCGGCTAACCATGGTAAGTGAATGGGCTATGCCCATTTATCGTTGTCTCATGAGAATACTAGCAGGTGCACTTCAGAATAAAAATATTTGGTTTATGTTGCTCTTGCAGTTCATAAGATGCTTACTAATGTCATCTCAGAAGGTAGGCGTACAAAATTTGTTTCCTTTTTTTATTCAGACAGTATCTTGTATACTAGATAAAAACCACTGCTATAGTAAAAGGAAGAGAGAACAGCTACCTATGTATTTAGCCCTGTCTGCTGTGTTTTGGGTCAGATTGAATGTTTCTGAAAGGAGAAGGGAATGGTAATTACCCACAAGAAAGATATGATCCAGCTGGAGCAGCTCCTGTCGTCTAACAAAGAGGAGACGAGAATAGAGCCAAGAAGCTGCAGAGCATGTAAATGTTGGGAGATGGAGAAGCATGGGTCTGGCTCCAGGAAGTCAATCCTCAGTGACTACTTCTGTACCACTGCAGTACAGGACCTGGAGATGATACTAAGCTGACCTCAGTCTGGAACAGCTCTATCACAGAGAAAATGAAATCAGATCCAAGAGCAAACTGGCAGCTGAGCAGTGTGACAGTTGGGGTTTGGTGCTCAAGCTCACGTCTTGTCCATCCTTTTGTTTTCCAGTGTGGACATGGCTCAGAGTAATGGGGAAATAAAAGGTTGGTTTTTAGGGAGCTAAAGCTGCACAAGCTTATACAAATACCAGTTTGTCAGTGATATTTAGAAGAAGTTGTTCTAAATGATGTATATGACTTTGGAAGAGACTCTGTGGGTATTTTTCTCCCTGGGAAGCAGCTGGAGATTGGTGTGTTGGAAATGAGAAAAGGGCAGTTCCTGCATTGACATAGTTATGAGTTAGATTTGGTTTTGAGCTTTTTAAATAGTGTAAACTGGCAACAAACCAGCGTGGACTCTTCTTGTGCACAGTTACATTGCTTAAGTTTCCTATTTTTGTATTTTAATAAAACACAACTTCAGGGACCAAAAGCTGTACTTTGGGGAGGTTCTTTTCTTCTCCTACTCTTTTTTTTTTAATAATTTCTTTTTAATGGTCCCACATAAAAAGGGAAACTTAACTCTTCCGTCTGAAGTCTGCATTTGGTTTCAGCTGCAATGCTGATGCAATTTACACAAATATGAGGCTAAGAGGAACAGTCAAGAACATGTTATCTCTGACAGATAGAGTGTGCAAAGTTCTGTGTAAAGACATATATTTAATGTGATGCCATTGTCTTTTGCCAGCTTTCCACTGAATTTTGGGGAGAATTTACAATTTAAATTTATAAATATATTTAAAGAGTTTGGGTTTGTGGTTTGGTTTTTGTGTGTGTGTGTTTTTTGGTTTGTTTTTTAAAATTGTGTTCTTAATTATAAAAATGGAAAATAGTAAGATTCCCTTAGTTCCTATGGTCAAAATTATTAGTGGAGGGAAAGACATGGTAGGAAGGAAAGGTTGCTGCAGCTGCCATTTTTAGTTGTAAAAATTGTAAAAGTAATTCCTGTGCTGACTTCTTCCTATCACTACTTTTCTTCTGCCTTGTAAGCATTGCTGTGGGGTTTTGGTTGGTTTTTTTTTACCCCCTAATTCACATGCTAATACCTAGCTTTGAGATATATGGTAGCAGTATGTAAGGTTGTGCTATTCACAAATGAATCTCCATTCTTTGAGTGGTCTGATGATGTTCCCCATCCATTGGGAGAATTCATGGGCTGCCTCCAGGAGTCTAGAATTTTTGTGAGTGATGGAAGTCTGACGGTACTTAGGTCTGTGAACCATCTGAGAAACAGCAGCATTCAGATGATGTCTGAAGCAATTTGTAATGTTATGACTCTGCTTCTCATTTCTGCTACTATTAAAAGATGAAGGAAAGGAGGAAATGGCTGAGCTGTTTTTCTGTTGTTTTCAAAGGTTTAAATACATTGCATAGGTGGTTTGTGTTTTGTTTTGTTTTCCACTGGGAGATGGGGAAGAATAGACATATCCTTAATATGCCATGTAAGCCATATTCAAGCATTGCTCTGGCAGGTAGTTCTTTATATACAGTTTGTATATAGACAAATACAATTAGCTGCGGCATTATTATAGTAGCAGTAGGTTAAATTATATTTAAATATTTTCTTATCTCATAAAAATTGTGTTTGAATAAGAGTGCAAAAGGCAGTAGTTCAACTGCTGCCTGTAATAGAGTACTGCGACACCATGCTGGATGAAAAGTTAACATCATTGTGCTTGCAGATTACTTTGCCTCTAGTAAATTACAGAAGATTCTGAATAAATTTGTGTCGTGTGAAATTCAATGTTGACATACGTTAAGATCTTCTTCAATAAAAGTAATAAAATACATATACACCATTGAGACATCAAAGTAAATATTTCTCTGTGTTGATGGCTTAATAGATAATATAGGCCCTGAAGTTTTTTTTCCTCACCCTATTGTATGAATTAGTTGTCAGCAAAGACTTGAGGATCTCTGTTTACATACAGCCATTTGCTGTCCAGAAAGAGAGCAGAAATAGAAGTTGGAGACTGGCAACAATGATAAATAGGCTTTGGAAAGCCTTCCATATAAAGCAAGATTGAGAAGATTGGCACTTTTCAACTTTTTCCACTAAGAACTATATGCGGAATACCAGTCTTCATGAGAAAAGGGAACTGTGTGTTCTGTCTACCGTTTTTGACAGAAGGGTAAAGGCTGTGTAATAAAGGCAAAAAAACTCAAGTCAGGAAAGAGTTATTTTTAGATGGTGTATCGTTAGCTTATGTAATTAATAGAAAAATATCTGAGCAGTAAGAAGATGCTGATATTTCTGCAACAAAAGATTAGATACTTAAATGTAATAGATGCGCATGCACTATATAAGTTACTTCAGTATTTTTGAAGTCTTTGCTCCTTTAAATCCTTGTGCACCAAAACATAAGAAAATTAGATGGAACAACTAAAAAGACACTTTCCCTTTCTAGAGTTGTCCACTGACAAATTTCTTGCACCTTCTGTCAAACCATCTGCTGCATGCTAATAAACAGACAGCATGCTGGATTAGATGAAGCACTTGTATGAGCTATTTTGATAGTTCCCATGTTCCTTTCAGTGGGAACTCTATGATTAATGAGTTAAATTTTTGAGGGCGGGGGCATGTGAAGTGTTCTTGCTATGAGCTTCCACGCTGTGGGATGCTGTTGACAGAGAGGGGTGACGAACCCACATCACTCTCTTGGAAGCGCGCTTCAATGTTTTCTTATAAACCTTCATTTAGCAGAAGAACCTTTCAGTAACCTCTATCATGTGCCCATAGGAAGTAATGACTGAATTGAGGGGAGTGCAGAACAGTGCCTTTTTTGTGCTGGAGAGATCTGCATAATTCCAGACGTCATACATCGTACTGTAGTACAAAGCAGGTATTGGTGCCGGAGCCACTGCCTTCCTAGGAAAATTACTGGCTTCGTTTTGGGATGTACCTGAGATCTCTGTCTGAGGAGGCACCACCGTTGCCTCTTAGAGTTTCTTCTTATTGTGACTCTGGCCATGATACCACACAAATACTGTTTTCTGCCAGTGCAAATGCAGATGTTGTGTTTGACAGTTGTGTTGATACAGACAATCGTATCAGTATATGCCTTTTTGAAGTACTCTTAAGTATACTTAGGAGTATTTGTGAGGGAACCAGTTCTACTTTATGGCTTAATTATTATTGCATTTGTCAGGAATAAAAAAGGTCAACAGTGCAAGCTGGTCACTGTTCAGTGAGTCCTGTGATTCCTTTTGAAGTACAGAGTTGCTTGTAAGCATCAGAAGTCCAGTATCAACAGCAGTAGGGTGGAAGTGACTGGTGTGTCCCAGTGTGTTACCGTCAGAGTTGTCAGCACTGCTGGTGTCTTTCCAGTCTCTAGACCTGTTCGGCATGGTGAGCTGTTCCAAAGACAGAAGAACAGTGATGCAAAAGCCACTCCCGGTGTCATAGGCAGTTGGACTGAATCTGTGTTTGCCATCAAGACTTCTTGCTGTAGTCTTTTGCTAAATTACATTTCTTTCTTATAGGAAATGATATTCAGTCCATCATTATGTTGGAAAAGTCTGTGCATTATTGCCTACGTGCATTGCATTAACAATCAAACTTTGGAGCTAATTAGTTTTTTGCACAATCTGATATTCAGCCTGTTGTCTTTGATGTATTTAATGAACTTTCCTAATGCAGTAAGTTGTATGTAGATAGCACACAAAATGAAAAAAGAGATTGGGTATTACTGATAGATGGACCTGTTTCAGTCCATGTTTTCTATTATGCCATAACTTGAGTCACTTCATGTTTTCAGTGTGCCTGCTTTAAATAAACTGACCAACTTAGTTTACATGGCTCTCAAAAAGGGATCCTCTCCCAGAGCTGTGATTAAATACATGGAAGTTAAAAGTAGATTTGGGGACTTCCTGTGCTTCATGTTACTGGTTTATGATCTCCATTTTGTAACTAAAAAGCTCTGATATCTTTGTACTAAATACTTCTATTCTTTTACCTCTGGGGATGTCAATTAAACCCAGAAACTGAAGTTGATAATCATGGGCAGTCTGGTGACTAACTGGTGTGTAATATTGTATAATGCAGTTCTGCAGGGAGTTCCCTTGATTTGTACACAAAATATAAGCAAATAATCTAAGACTGAGCTGGTCAAATTTATCTTTTTGGGTTATTTTTTTTTTTTTTTCACTCTCTCTGCCTCCCTATTTAGCAGCTTAGATGCTTTAAAACTACTGGAGTTTCCTGAAGCATGTCCAAATTCCATCAGTATTTGTGAAGACGGTCTTAAGTAGGCTTTCTGTCCCATGCAGGACCATGTATTGGGTAACTGTAGTTTCACCCATGTGAAACCTGTATCTACCTCAGCTGACATCTGGGGACCAGGATTTGCTGCAGCATCTCAAGCAGCACAAGATGCTTGTGTGTGGGCAATGAAATTAAGCCCTGACTACCATATGAGATGCTGTAAAACTGTCTCTGCATCTCGCAGCTACAAAGGCCTATTAATTTCTGAAATAAGTCCTTGGAAATATCATGAGGAAAAAAACTATTAAGGTCAGAAATTTTATAGCATTAGATGCTTTTAATGAGTCTAGGAACGTCATTAAATTAACTTTTAAGATACAGGCTGCTATACTGTCATTCTTGTAAATTTGTATCCTCACTGCTGAGGGATGGAGCAATCCCACTCAACATCACTGAGTACATTAAGCTTTAGTAGCCATTTGGGCTGGATCCAGCCTACCATTACAAGTAATCTTTTAGCTTAAAAACATCTTAAAATTTGGAGTGTAGACATATCTGTCTTTGAATAGATAGCATTGCTATTTTTAATAGTTTGAACTATTTTATTTTAATTTAACTTCCGTTTAATCTTAGCAGTCAGGACCAGAAGGTATTGCAGCCAGGAACCATCTGGCCTTTTCTTTTTGGTTTTCAATGTAAAAAACTCAAACCTGTTTGCATGTTTAATGTATATAGTGCAGATTGTGGTGTGACTGAAAGGTGGGTGCGTTGTTAATCTAAACTTTTTTTATAAAGATGGCAGATAAATCCACTGTTACTTGCTTTATTTGACCTCACACTTCTGGAGTATCAGCTGTGAAATACTGCACTGGAATTTCAACAAAGAATGCCAATAGTGAGTCTTCATCATGCTACATGGGATTCAGAAAGCCCTATGGATTTGGTTGCTGGTCAGATGGAAAAATGCATTAGATGGCAAAATAACCCTTTCCAGCATAGTCTTGTTTCATCATAGGAGTTTGACCGCTTAAGCAAAGATATTGTTGAGACTTAGCTGGTGGTAAGAGATAACAAATGTAACATTTTTTTACATAACAATTTCAAAATGCTCAAGTTTCTTCATGGAAAAATTTTCAAGTAGCAGCTTATTTTATCTGCTGTTATTTTAAATAAACATTCTATTCTCTAAAGAAGTATTTTCCATATATTTAATTAACCCAGTGTAAGTTTTATGACAAGGCTTAAAAATAAGATCTCATTTTAGGATGCTGATAGTTTTCAGTACTTCCAGCAGAAATTTGTTAGTATTATCAGTTTCTGTGGTTACGCTTTAATAAAAAATTCCTGCTTATTTGCTTGAATGATTACCATTATAATTTAATTAGGAAGTATGATTTGTGTAGGCAGGTTTATTCTGTTCTCCTTTTGGATCAAAGTTGGAATGGGAGTCTAGACAATTGCAAGTTCAAGCTTTGAAATCTTATTGTCTTAATTTTATGCCATAAAAAGTCAATTAATGCAAGATGTATTTTAGTCATGCCCTATTTGTAGAGTTGTTCATAACCTCTATTTAGGAAAGTGACTGAAGTCTGAGGAAGAATCATAGAATCATAGACTGGTTTGGGTTGGCAGGGACCTTAGAGATCATCTAGTTCCACCCCCCTGCTGTGAGCAGGGTCACAAGGCCTGGTTCCTTGAAGCCCCATCCAACCTGGTCTTCAGGGGCTAGGGTACTGACCTTCAGAAATGGGGCATCTAAACCTTCTCTGGGCAACCTGTTCCAGTGTCTCACCACCCTGACAGTAAAGAATTTCTTCCTAGTTTCTAATCTGAGTCTGCCGTCTTTCTGTTTGAAACCATAACCCCTTGTCCTGTCACGGCATTCCCTTGTACAAAGTCCCTCCCCAGCTTTCTTGTATGCCCCCTTTAGGTATTGGAAGGCTGCTCTAAGGTCTTCCCGGAGCCTTCTCTAAATTGAACAAGCCCAGCTCTCAGCCTGTCTTCAAAGGAGAGGTTCTCAGTCTTCTGATACTCTTCATGGCCCTCCTCTGGACTTGTTCCAACAGGTCCATGTCCTTCTACAGCAAGTCCAGAGGAGGGTCACAAGGATGAAAAAAACCCTTTCTCTGTGTAGTACCCATTGGCATCAAACACCAAGAACGGAGCTGAATGTATGTGCTGCCCATCATGTTCGTGTAAGGAGGACAGCATGCACACAAGTGCTAGTTTAGTTCTGTTGATAAACTTCCAGTGGTGTTTCTACAGACATTCATGGGAGACATTCTCATATTAGTATATGATGCGTTTTCTCCTCTGATGCTCCTTTTGAAGCCTCTCTGATGGACACTGTAACAGCTGCAAGGCGTTGGGGTTCATATAGAAGCTTCTAGAACAGGCTGCAGTACCCCCCCTGTTGCCATGGTTACCTGTGTGCGATGTTTGCAAGGTGAGCTTGGTTTGCTCTGAGACCATCTCTTCAAACCATTGTGGTCACAACGAAGGACCATAGGTTTCTTTTTTTTTGTCTGTGGTGTAATAATTTCAAACTGTACTGTGATCTAAGAGTGCTACACTTCACTGGGGTTGTAATCTGTGTTTCTGCGTAGCACAAATTGTGTGGCTTATACATGAGGTGTAAGAATTAGCTCCTGAGGTCATTTGGTGTATGTGCTATCTGGCATATTAGTGCAGATAATATGCTCCTTAGCCAGAGTCTGAGCAGGAGCAAAGAAGCTGAAGCAGAGGAGTTGCAGTGTGTTCAGGTGAGCTGAATTCTAAGTGTAATCCTAGTGCCCTCTGTTGCTGGTGGCACAGCTTCTGCTGTCTGAAAGAACTGCAGATACACTGAAGGCTGGTAGTTTCGTATCTATGTGTGGAAAATTATGGTTAGCTGTGTGTATTGTGAGTGTGTGCATCCCTGGGGCTGACAAAAGACACTACGGAGATGTGGTGACCTTGTCACTGATGGGTGGGAAAAAGTATTTTGAAAAGTGTGACTACGTGTATTTTTCAGTATTATTTGGGGCTGTGTTGTTTTTAGGCAGGACATTAACATTCATCCCTTACCGGGAGCTTAACGTGTTCCTCTGTTAGAGCCTGGCTGTCAGGGAGCAGCAGGTGCTCTGTAGGGGATACTTGTGGCAGCACAGGGTGACACAAATTGCGTCTCCCACACAACCTGAACAGGAAGAATGGAGCAGTGTGGTGATAGTATCCAGGCACAGCCAACAGCCCCATTTGCCAGACAGGTCTGTAGTCATGAAGCAAGACCAAGGACAAGTCAGCTGGTTGAGGGCCTGTGGCTGGGTACAGGCATAGCGGGAGCATGGGTCCACGGCAGGAGCCAAGGGCATGACTGAGCTTCAGTGTAGCTCCCAAACAAAAGAGGGAAACCCTGAACAAGGCATTTCGTAGCTCTTTCCCACACAACTTGTCTCACAGCTCTCTGGCTGAACTGTAGTGGAGCCAGCCTTAAACACAGCCAGCTGATCCCCTAGGAAGGGGTGAAGAGGTAGTGCACAGGGCCTTGGTGCTGAACCTTGAGTATTGTCTCTTTGCCTGGAGGAAGTGGCTTCAGTCAGCTGTGCTTTCTTCTCTTGTGTACTTGGAATATTTGTTGACAACTGTGAGGCTGTGAAAATATTAATAAACTTCTGATCCAACTTACTTCACAGTTTACCCTATTATCTTTATGTATATCGAGTTGGGTGGGAAGAAGATGAATCCTTCTTCCTGCACTTTGGAGGAAATAGCAGCACAAGGAGACCACTGTGATCTCCTCAGCTTTGTCACAAGGTGACTGACACCTGCTCAGTACAAAGCTGATAATTTCACCTTTCAGGAGGCAGGAGGAGTCCACTTATGATTATACCAGACCTGAAAGGAACTCCACCAAGGCTTGCAGATCTATGAAGGACAGTGGGGTCTCAGTCAAGCCACTAACAATGTTTCTCTCTAGGTAATATCCATCCTACTGCAAGACTCTGAAATGTCTTGTGGTATGATAGCTCCTTCAGAAAAGTGATTTCTGCCTTGTTTTTCATTTTAACTCTGGTGAAGATAGTTAAAGTTTAAGGGAATTATCACAGAGTTGATCGTTTTAACAAAGAACAACGAGAGAACAATATTAAGGACTTACTGGGAAGCGCCATGAGATCTCTGTGTATATTGCTGCTTGATGCCAGTAATACTATAGTTAGATTTTTACATATTAAGAAATTGCTGCCAGCATAATAATGATATGCTCAAAAGCGCAACTTTAATCAATGCTCCCTAGAGACCCCAGCAGAGGTACTACAAGCGTTACACTTTTGGATGAATGCGATACATAGGCAATTCTCACAAAGCAGAGGGGAAAGGAAATATTGTGTGTTGGAACAGCAAAAGGAAGGGAAGAATTAATGGGAACGAGAGTGTTGGAGAAGCACAGGAAAAAGGGGTGAAGAAAAAATGAATTAGAAGAGAGAAACTGGAAAGAAGAAACTCACTGGAAAGGACAAAGACTTGGGTCTTTTTCTGTGGAAAAAATGCATTTATTTTAGGAAGATGAAAAAACATTTTACAATGCTGGAAAACGAAGGGGAAAGAACACTTTGAAATATAAATTGTATGTTCTGTAAACTGCATAGTATCAAGAAGACTATCAGATATAAGGGCATTTTGTAATTAAGATACTTGTTAATATTTGTATGTAATTAAGTGATGTAGTTCTAAAGCTTAATAGTAATTTTCAAATTTATGGGGTTTGGAAAGTGGACCATTTCCCAGTTGTATAAGACAGGTATTGCATTCAGACATTAAATTCCATTCTAATTTTGCTGGCAGCAATTCAAAGCTGTATATTTATACTTAGCAGTAAAAGAGGAAATAGATAATTCTTAGAAAAATTACCATCTCAATATTGCTAAGCAAGTGAAAGTTTATTGATCTTGTGGAAACTGTCCGTGGTTCATGGTGTGAAAAGAGTGGCATGTATGTTCATGGTGTAAAAAGTAGAATATCAAATAATCCAACAGAAATCTAGTATTAGTTTACAGATTCACTGATTAAGGCTAGGAAGTGAAGAATAGTGTTGCCATAGTGAAGTCTATATGATAAAGCACAAGAAGAACAAGCTAGTGAATAATTGATACATGTCTAAGATTAGAAATGATCATTTACAGTGTGCTCTTTGATATTCATGCATGATTTTTACTTTAAAAAAACCTCAGAGTATCACATTAACATAGACTGAAACAGGTTTTTTGCATAAACTTTTAAGCAAAGTACCAATGGCTTATGTGTGCAAGAGCACACAAACAATCCTTGATGTCCTAGGGCATCTGGAATTAAGGAATAATACTTATAAGTGTCCTGATAAGCTTAAAGGCAGGCTTTTTCAAACCAGATAAAAATCTGACTGTTGTTGCAAAGGTATCTCTGAGTAAAGTATGGAAAGCTGTTTTCTGGGATAAACATTGTAGATTTGCTGCAGCAAAGAACTGCAGGCATTATGCCTTTATAAACAGTTTTGCTTAATAAATGTGTCATTTTTATAAATGAATAATGGAAATCAGTGACCATACACAATAGTTATAAATACAGTCCAGCTGCCCTGTAGCAAACTTTACTTGTCATAAGTTCCTTTTTAGCAATCCCAGTAGCAAGAGCTATTTTTTATTATTAATTAGTCCCATTAAAATAAATCAAATAGATGCGGTTGGCTTGCATTCAACAATCCTGAGGTTGCTGTGTTGCAGCAGGTTTCTTCTTGCAAGCTGAATAAAATTATTTAGGAGGAAAAAAGACTGATATGAAGTAATCTCTGTATAAATACTGTGTACTTAATTTTTGTGGAGAAAAAAAAAAATAAATCCCTCTTTTAATGCTTCAGATGTGCAAACCATCTTGTATAAATGCCCCATTAAAGCAAACGTGTCTTCATATTCTCTAGGGTAAGTTATAACCAAGTTATGGCTATGTTATAACTTTAAAAAGGTCATAGAATCATAGAATAGTTAGGGTTGGAAAGGACCTTAAGATCATCTCGTTCCAACCCCCCTGCCATGGGCAGGG
>JAOEHY010018151.1:0-12727 GCA_025447955.1 Psilopsiagon aurifrons | reverse complement strand
TCGCAAGAGCAGAGTAGAGGGGCAGGATCACCTCCCTCGACCTGCTGGTCACACTCCTTTTGATGCAGCCCAGGATACGGCTGGCTTTTTGGGTTGTGAGAGCACACTGAAGCCGGCTCATGTTCATTTTATCATCGACCAACACCCCCAAGTCCTTCTCCTTGGGCTGCTCTGAATCTCTTCTCTGCCCAACCTGTAGCTATGCTTGGGATTGCTCAAATCAGAACAAATCAAAACCAATTCAGTAGTTACTGTGAAATAGTGATGGCAAATATCAAGGGTCATAATTGAGAGATGCCTTAAAGTAGGATGGCAAATACAGCATCAGGATCAGTTTTAGTTAATTTACTGCCTAGGGTATGTAGCAAGCAGTATACAGCACGTAGCAAAAAGTTCAGATTCGTATTACATGATTAGGCACTTGATTTCCTTCATTAGCTTATAAAGCTGAACAGTCTTCCTGTGCATTTTTCTGCATCAAAATAGGCGATCAGCCACTAATGATTATAAGTGGGTCAAGATGTGCAAGCTGAGAGGAAAAGAAGAGGGGTTATCTTTGTTAAACATAGCAGGGTTGTAGGATCATAGGGGTACTAGATACATATAAAAGCAATCAGCATTTTTGTCAGCTGGTTTGTAGTATGCCTAAATATTCCTGTTTCCATAGATAGACATATTTAAAGATTGTGGTTTCAGACTTAATTTTTGTTGTCTGTCCGAGAACTGAATCAAATGTAAAACTTGCATTGGTGTTTTATAAATTGATGGTCTTATACAGACCAACCACAGTCTGTGTAGAAGAAACTGTATTCAAAACCTATATGGTTTTTGTACTTGCATTATATGCGTAGTGCTTTAACAAGTGGATTCGTACGGAGCAGGAGTGAGGCTTTGTGTTGTGTCTGAAGCAACGGTCCATGTGTATGTAATAGTAATACTTTGTGGTGTCCTCTTCAAAAAGATCTTTATATAGTTGCTTGTTGGAGTAGTTGTGTTTCTTCCTGCATTTTTGTAGTGGATGTAACATTAGATATTAGAAAACAGCTTTATTAGTTGCAAAAAAGGGCTGTGTTTTCCATTACTTTAAAGTTCTCAGATATAAATGTCATTGAGGAACATGAACTTTATAAATGTATCATTGAGAAAAGACTTGTGATGTTGATTTCTGAGAGAGGGGGTTCTAGCTAGGCAGTTAAAATAGATGTGAAAATGGTACAGAACAAAAGCTGATAACTGTAATTAGCCTCAAAATTGAAAAGCACTTTATCTTTAGCATGGCCCCATCATTAATGGAAGACTTCAGTGAATGGCAGCTGTTGTCTTGTCTTTGCCTTTCTATTCATCCCTTTGAAATGAAAGCTAGAGGACCTTGAAGGTTCCCATCTGGATATTAATTATGGTGTTGGTAGCAGAGGTGTGCTTCCTGTGACTGGTTCTACACTGTGTTGTGAAGCTCTGCTGAGTGAAGCTGATGTAGGCTGGGTTTTGAGGTGTACTGGTCAGTTAAAATAGTGTTACAGTCACAGCAAAGGAAAACTGTGTTGTTGCATAAGCACTACAGACAGTTATTTTCCTTAATCAGCTTTTAAGAAATTTTGAAGTGACATCTCAGGAAAGATGGCAGCATCCAAGCCTGTCTGTTTATCTGTATGCATCTCCAACAAAGGCAAAGGGGGTATCTTCTTTTTAATTGATTAGTGAAGGGTGAAACCTGTGTTCCAGCTACCTGGTATTTGCTGATTTTCTGTTATATTAGCATGGAATGTAGATTTTTTTTTTTCCTATTTTCCTATGCTTTGTTTCCCATATAGGTTGCTAAGCATCAGTAAATGAATTCTGTACATGTGACTGCCTATGATTTGCATACAGGACAACATTAACACTGAAGTTGCATGCATTGGTTAATGTTTGTTTACATTGCTTCTTTATAAGTGGTTTCTTGCAGAAAAGCAGATAGTGATGAGTATTTCAAAGCACAGATACTCTCAAGTTTCTCTCTCAAAACTTGGAACTGTATTATGTAGTTTTTCCACCTGTTCTTGTAATAGCGTGATAGACATTTGTAGGAGGCTTCAGTGTCGGAGATGAACAGATCTGAGTCTTCCTCTGATCAGAGTGGCGAAGAATGCATCAAGAACTCTGCACACTATTAATACTTTTGAGAAAGTGCTATTTAGTCAAGATAGATGTTCATCATGTATTGTTACCATAAGTTTTGAGTGAAGTGTTCTCTGCTTTGAGTGAAGTGTTCTCTTCTTTGAGTAAAGTGTTCTCTGCTTAATTCTGAAGCAGTTCGCTGGCAGCATAATTAACAGTGCTTTATTGTATGATCAAAGAAAGCAATACTTATTGCAAATATAAAGGCATCCTTACAAATGCTTTCTGAATTGTTTAGTTTTCCTAAATGAAGTAATCTTTAAAAGAGTTTTGCAACTGAAGGTCTTTTTTTTCATTTATTGTTTTTGGAAATCTTCATTTTTTGGGTGATACGGTTTAGTATGAGGTGGCCTTGCCCATGGCAGGGAGGTTGGAACTGGATGATCTTAAGGTCCTTTCCAACCATAACTATTCTATAATTCTATGATTTTTTCATTTTTGAGATTGTCATATACATGACAGCTAGGAAGTGCAATCGCTGGAGGTTAGTCAGAACACCATTATTATTGAGTTTGGGCGCTTGGAGTTTGATTTTGGTTTGGGGTGGTGTTTTTGCAGATTACTCATATTCAGAAACTTTTGCTCTCAGAGTTCAAATATTTCACTTTCTATTAGGATTGATATTTCCTTTTTTGTCCTTTTTTGGGCACTAAATATTTTAATAAGTATGTGGGCAGCAAACTGATTGTATTCCAAGCTAGAAAAGTTACTTACTTGCTACTTCTGTTAGCCTTCACTCTGAAGACCTTTATGTAAAAGGGTGTAACAGATGGCTAAGTCAGCTGTAAGTGAAGGGGAGGCTTTGCTTAGTTGTTATTTAGATATATTATTCAATTTTCTTATCTAAAATAATAATTACTTCAGACAGGAAATGAAGAGAGTAATGCTGTACATCAGAATTTACCTATTAATTAGACATTAAACTTCATTAAAAAGATGGCTGATTTTATAACATGAAGGGAAGGTACTGTTTGCAGTGAGTGGGTTTTTTGGTTGGTTTTTTTCCTTAAGCTACTTGGTGAGAGAAAAAAAATTTGCAGATCATGGTAGAAAAAAGATCTCTGGAAAAGAGATTTCTTTTCTACCAGTTTTGATACCTGTCTTTCAATTTGTTCTTCCTGCTCATGCCCACAAGAAAAGCTGGAAAAATTCAGGTCTAAATCTTGTTTGGGATGTTTGTACAGACTGCGTAAAGGTTTCATCCGGAGTTCATTTGTTGAAAGTTGCAGTGTCTGGGTCACTGAAGTTGCCTGCATATCTGATTAATCAAAACAGAGTGGGGAGGGAGATCAGAAAAAGGAAAACTATTTAATGAAATGGCAGTTTAGAGATCAAACTTAATTAAAACTAGCAAAACAAAAGAGTGTTTCCTATCCGAAAACTGTTGTAGCCAGCCACATCACAGGAGCCTACATCAGATTTTTGGCCTCAATTAAAAATCTGAGTTTTTTTTAATAAGAGGATTAGTTTTCATATGCTTGTTCAAGTGAACTTCCACTCTTGCACCAAACCAATACTTGATGCACCATTAGAGATGTTTACAGTAGGACAGCAAGCCACAGAATTTTTCAGAGAATGTGGCGCTGGCTTACTGGTGGCAAGCGCAATACCCTACCACTATTCATCTTCCTTTTTAGCCATGTATAGAAAACTGCTTTCCCTTTATTACTTTGACTCCCAACAAGGCCATGCTTATGTGATCGCTTTCACAAGGAGGAAATCAGTGCCGATGCTGGAAAATGAGATCCACCCATCCAGCATCTTGTTCTGTCCCACCAGATCTCGTTTGCTGTGCTCGAGTCTTCCCAACAAAAGCTAATGTGAAGTAGAGGGAGGGTTAGGTTTTTTGTTTGTGGTTTGTTTGGTTTGGGATTTTTTATCCTCTTTCTCAGATGTTAGGGCTTTTTAAAATGCCATCTGATTCTTTCTTTTTCACTTTTGATATCCTTGACAAATACAAGTTGATCAAGACTGATGGGCAGTTTTATGTAGAACTGTTGTGTTTTGAAAAGTTCTCATATAAAATAGAGATACAAGAGCTTAAAACTAGATTGGGATGGCATTTATTTATATTAATTTTCAAGGTTTTAATCAATATAGAGCTCTCCAGAAAGCCAGAATGGAGCTATTGGTGACCACGGTGGGAGGCAATAATCTATGTACTGCCACCCTGCCTGCAAACAAAGTTGATCCTTGCCTTCACTTACTAATTTTCAATAGTTGAGGTATTTTGTATCCCTTACTTTACCTAGTAGCAAAGAAGATAAAGTAAATATTTTTCGGACCACAGGATGTTTATTAGCTAACTGCCTTTGCTAATAGTAATCAGGTTGTGCGGGTATACAGTCAGTTGGTAAGGTGAACATTTTATCTCAAATCAGGTAAATGTAAAAGAAACATGTGTCTTTCTGTACATTTGAAGTGAAACAATCTGCCACGTTGAGCTTTAGGGATTATATGATAACAAATCAGAGAACAGTGCCTTCCCAGCATTGGTATGTTTATTAGTCTGCTTTAGAGCATGAGAGATGCAGTTCAGACTCTTCAATTTAGTAAACTGTGTGTTTACTGTGTAAAGCAACATACTTCTCAGAAAAGGCTCCTGTATAGGAAACTGGTATGTTGGGGTAAGTGTTGAAGTATAAATAAAGACTAATGCTAGTTGTCTTTGAGACCACATGCTGCTTTTCTGATCTGTTTACACCAATTCAGAGCTGATGGGGCCTGGCCAGGCCAAACCAGATGAGAAGTGCAGTTAGTTAGGTAGATGAAGGGAACTGGTACAGCTTTGCTCCTTGCGGCACCCAGACATTGTGCTGCACAGCAGTAGCAGGTCTGAAGCAAAGGTGGATGTTCTGGTGTGGCCTTGCACTCCATGGACTGCCTGAGAGCATCTCTGCTGCCTGGAAGATGGATTCTCCCCTCCGCATTAAAAGCTTTAAAAAATGAAAAACACAAGTTCTATATGAATGTAAATGGATAACTTCCTGGGTGAAGCTTATTCTCATTATGTAGTTAATCAGTTTCTGGGCAAGCATAGGAAGGGAAAGACTTTCAAATTGGGGAGGGTGGGGAAATCATGAAATGGAATAACTTTTATGAATGGTGGAGTGATACATGCCCAATACTTTTGTTGGATTTGGTTTTTTTTTCATAGTGTCTGAAGTACTGTTTTCCTTGATTCTTTCACAGAATATTTAATTAAAAATCTCCAAAAAGTTGTATTTTATCTTGTAATTGTGTCTACCTTTAACCAGCACAAACTTAGTAAATGAAATAGAGAAAGTTAATTTTATTCCTAAAACTCAGTGAAAAGTAATTTAAATGTTTGATTTCTCTTCTTTTTTTCAATTTAACATCTCAACAGAAAGATACTAATATTGAACCTTTCTTTGTAAGTATTGAAAATATGCAGCTAGTTCACCAGTAACTCTTTTTAACAAGACTTTTTTTTATTTCTCTCAGTATTCAGTGGAAAGGGAAGAGTACTGCCAGAATAGCAAAGTATTTACACGATCCTCTGCAGGGATGAACGTGTTCTCTGCATGAATTATTTCTCTTAATAATCACATAATATTATGATCTCAGAATTAATTGCACCTTTAGGAAATATTTTAGCTGCCTTTGATTCATTTTTCTGTGTTGTTTGTTACCTTCTTTTCTTACTAAGTTACTTTTCTCATGAAAAAAAGCAGTATTTCTCCTTGCACGCCCCTTTCCTGCATCTCTTTTTTTCTTTTTTCCCTCACTTTTAGTTGCAAAATTTGACCAGTGCAGTTGCTGTTTTGAACCCCTCCCTTAGGGTTGCTAGGCAGAGGAACTTCATTGCGTAAATAACCTGTTACTGAACAGGCTGCTGCAGCCCTAAACAGCAATCTAATGAACAGCCAAGACTTAGAGGAAATAACTTCTACCATTTACTGTTTGGAACCAGAACTTTTAAACGTAGAAAAAAAACCCCAGTAAATTTGCTTTAAAATAACAAACAGCTAAAAAGAAAGAATCTTTGCCAGCAGGAGCTGTTTAAAGCACGAATATCAATGTATGAAAATAACTGTCAAAATAGTGAGTCCTGAAAATGAATTATAATATCACGCACTGCAAATGCTTGACTGCTTTTCTGGTTGGTTGTTTTGTTTTAGGTTGGGGCTTCTTTTCAGTTTTAAGGTTTAGGGATGTGGATTTTGTTGGGTCCACCTCTGTCATCTGGGCTGGTTACTAAGTGACCTCAAATGAACTGCACAGATTTCATGAGGTAGTTTCTGTTTTGTTCTGTGCAATAAATATTTGACTACAGCAGTTTAGATTGTGACACTCCAAATCAAACTGATTTCTTCATCCCTGTAAAGCAGTAAAGTATAACTTACCCAAAGTAGAAGCATGTACGTAAATACCTGAAATAGGGTTTGTAATGCATTCTGACAAATAGCACTACAGATTTGGTTGGCAAATAGCACTGCAGGTTTGCATTCTGGCAAATAGCACTACAGGTTTGGTTTTTGTGCATTTCAGCATGTTCTGGAGATTATTACCTGACCATCAGTTTTTATTAGCACTGTCTTAAAGTTGGTAAACAGTGAAAAAACAGGTGAGAATTGTGAAGCTGCATGAGTGAAGGAAGAGAAGAAGAAAGCAGAACCGGAATGGCTGTTGAGGTAGTGGGTATGAATTTCAAGTGAGCAGACAGGTAGCTGTGGAAAAAACACCTAAGCAGGTACAAAACTATACAGAGCTTAAAGGTGCAAAGTTAAGAGACAGTGTTAGGAGTATGTTTGCAATAGCTGGTGACATTTCTGAGACTAAATTTTTCCCTGATGTTGAACTTAAGGTCGGTTAAGAAAAGCTCTTTTGTTGGTTCTTTGGATTTTGATCAGTGTCAGCTTTAGGGTTTAGCTTTAGGTAGATAAAGTGGGCAGTTACTCCACCATTTGGCTGGTGGAAGCAGCAGGCAGCTCATGAAGGACGCGCTTTGGTCATGCCTTTCTTTTGACTGTGTCTTTTCCTGAGCATTGGCTCAAGGGCTGCAAGATGACCAGGCAGCAGGTCTTTGCCTCCTGCTGCGCAGCTGGGCATAGGCTGCTTTCTGCTGTTTTCACCCACTGAGGGTCCAGAAAGGACCAGTTAGCCCTGGGTGGCTTTTCTCAGAAGCAGTCTGTAGCACCCTTATCTCCCCCAATAGCATGAGAGCACGCCTGCTTCCCCATCTCAGCCTTACCACTTCCTCCTTCTTCTTCCTCTCCAGTCCCCACTGCGACTTCACATCTGCTGTTGCAGTGCTTTGCAAAGCAGCTGTCGGGCTTGCTGGGCTAAGGGCCTCTGCTTCTGGAAATTACACCATCTGGCTATATTCCAGAATGCAGTACATGGAGTTTATATTTAGATCACCATGTATCTGGCATCTGGACCTTATTTATCTGTGTGCTTGATGGGATGTGGTTTGAGCACTTTCCTTTGTGGATGATACTCTATGCGATGTTCTCAGTTGTCACAGCAAAAGATGTTCCATAAAAATAATTGTTCTTTCTGTAGAGCTGCTGTTTCTGTTGGCTGCATGTGAGATGCCTTTCATTACTGGTACCTATTAGAAATACCAAAAAACAGAGAGGGCTGGTAAAGAACGTTTTGCCCTGGTAATTAGATCAGATCTGACCATCTGCAGATATGGCTAGTGCATGACAGGTCCAGCAGTAGTAAGTATTCTGATATTATATTGTAGTACATATTTCAAGTTTCTCTCAGTAAGGGTGTGTTGTGGGGTAGGGTGGTGGTTTTGTTTTGTGTAAAGAGATCTTTGTCATTGTGTAAGGAACCCTAACCATTCTGTGAAACAAATGATGCTCTTAAATGAATACACCAAGTAACATACTGCAGGAAGGCCAACAGAGGGTGCTGGAGTGATGCAGCTTTTGCATTCAGTAGCTTTTTTCGTTTCCTGGAGAGCAATTTTAACAAACCTTACTTTGGGGATGTCGTGCTGTACACCTGTGGAGTTAGTGCTAGTGCATTGTTTGTGCTTTTAATTGAATAATTTTGATAGTTTTAAGTATTATTTTGTGTTATGAAGATTACTTCAGACATGCCCATTCAGCGATAACATGTAAAAGAACAATGTGTACCTACTTAGGCCATTTGTTAATTTTTTCGTTATTTCTAAATAGAGATACAAATGAAAATGCTGATTTTTCAGAATAAAAAGTTGGGCACTGTGGAAGTACCACTGATCTCTGTGACTTGCACATGTTGCATTGCACATATTGTGAGACTGATGTAACAAAGCACTGGTATGTGAAAATCATGGTTTGGTGTAAATACCTGTGTAGGAATAACACACTTACCAAGAAATGTCTCAAGGAGGATTGTTAAAAAGTTAGATAGCATATAATAAATCATTGTGCAACATTCCACAATTTAATGATATCCATACTGTACTTTAATTCAAGCTCCTTACTTTTATCATTGTTCAGGGTCTGGTTTGTGTTCTGTTTGTAGAGGAAACTGCCCTTTATATACACGACTGAAAGGGTAGTGTGTCTGCACATGGTTGTAAAGTTGGGCTGAAGAATGCTTGATTCGGCTTGCTCCTGTTCTTTAAAGTATGTCCGTGAAAGTCAGTATTTACAGTGTTGCCTGAGAGTCTGTTATGGAAAGCACTCCCTTACTCTCCTCCTGGCCCTCCTCCTCCCCAAAGCAAAGGGTAGTGACTTCAGGCTAACAGAGACTGGAGAGTGCAATTTATCACATGAATATGCAAAACCAGGCAATTGCTTTTAAAGTGCACACTCTCCTTACTGCACAGATGTAATGTATGGCAAACTAAATCCACTTGATTGTATTGATGATGATAACATGAAGTATTCTATGTTACTGGGATTTTCTTTGATGAGTCTAAAACTTGATAACCCATTTTTGTCCAGAAACCTTGTACATCTCTGGCACCATCTTTCAGACAAGAATAGACTTATTAGCATGAGATGAGGAACTGGAGTAGTTTCATGAATCCTTCAGATCTACTGTCTGCCACTTCTCATTTTCCAACACCCAGAAGCATCTAAAACAAAAGGGGACCTTAACTTTAAAATCTGGAGTCTGGCATATAACAAACCACCCATGGTTACAGAAAGTGTAAAGGAGCAGATCTGAGCTGTTACTGCGCTATCTCAGTGACTTTTGACTCAGATGCCACAGTTTGATAGTTCTGTTAATGTTCAGGAACCTGAACTCTTGCATAAACAAGCAAGAAGAGAATTATCCAATCTTACAGTAGCACTTCTTGAAGTGTGTCTAGAGCTGCCATTGTTTTTTTTATGGAAAACAGCTGCAAAGGGCTATCCAGAGAGAAAAAGGCACTGAAGAGAGAGAAACAAAAAAATACCAGCTTTTAATAACACACAGTGAAGTGGTGAATGTAATCCCTGTTAAGAGATGGGTGGGGAAATCAAGGTTGAAAAACATCACCTTGTGAGATAGCAGAAAACTGAGTATCATTTGCTAATATCAACTCAATTGATCTTTTAATTAAGTGCCCTGTCAAACATTTCATAGGGCTGAACAGGTCAAGTAATGTTGGACTTGGAGTGTCCTGTTTGCTGCTGTGTGTTTGGAGTATTCAGATTCATGCATGCTGTTCACTAGACTGCTCTGACAGCACTGTGGCAGTCCAGACAGATTTGTGACTGTCCTTGGAGGTATTCAATGCTTTGGTTGGACAATGCCCTGAGCAATTACATCTTGTACTCAAGTTAGCAAGCAAGGTGTCTTGCTGATGTCACAGGTCTGTGTAGCAGCATCATTTCCTGAGCTCAGAGAGAACATGTAAACTGTCTCATGGTAACAAAATTCAAGTTTGATTTTAGAATCCAGCATTATGGGCCTCTGGGCGTTATCCATCATGGAATGGCACTCTCCCTCCAAAGTGCAGTACCCACTTCTGCTGCTAGTGGTTTTGAACACAGGTGATTTGAACACAGACATGGTGCTAGTGGTGGTATCGGCTTCAAAACCTTTTTGTATGTTGGCATCTACTTGAAACCCTGAGCTTCTTTTCCATCACTATCTTTTGAAACATCATTAAAACCTAGGACACACTAACATGGTGTATGAGCAAGTTGCTCAGAGGAATGGCATGAGACACAACTTATGCTCCTTTGGTACCATGACCAGGGAATCCCAGACATAAACCTGATACACAATAAGTACCAGGCTTTTGGTCCTGCAGTCCCAAAGGTTGTCTCTGTTGGGATTTTGGGGTCTCAGAATATTTCAGCCAGTCTAGGTGACAAAATGTTGCAGTGCTAGCTTTGTGCCACTTACATATAGCATAAGAGCAAGTATACATAGCCTGTCTCAAAGAATGGTTATGGCTGAGTAATTTCTGGTTTTGAGCCTGCAGCTGTTATTAGACTGAATTAAAAAAAATAATGTTTCCTGTTCAAATAGGGACCTTGCAGTTATATCCAAATAGTAAAAGTAGATTCCTACTCTCATCATTTTTATTTTCCAGAGGCACCACTGTTTACTGCTGCTGAAGGAATTGAGGCATAATTCAATTTCTACTGTGGATTATAGTTTCTAACCAGAAATCTACCAAAAATAAAAAAAGTTCTAGTACATATTGTCAATGTAAAGACAAGTTGTCATTTAAAAAATTTACAGCATTTGCATAGAAAATTTTTTCACTTGTTTTACGTCTCTATCAAAGAGCGCAAATTCCTGGTAAGAAAGTATGCAGTAATTCTTTTAACAGCTTCTATTATGAAATTTTTGGTAGATAAATACAATTCGTAAAGTCGTGTTTTAAGACTTGGAGTTTCTGTTTAATCTTTTCTTTGATCTGAGAGCAGCAATATATAATGTCCAGATGACCAAAGGTTAAGATGACTGTTACTTTCCCTAGGTAGCTGTGATGGCTCACAATGCAAAACAGTGATCTCCAGGAAGTAAGCAAGATAGTATCCAGACTGCTTGCAGTTAACCCATCTCTGCCTGAACTAGAAAAATATTTATGAAGATTATATTGCAAAAGTAAAGCATTGAGAGAGATCACTGCTGGAAACTGTCACTTTAGGGAAAGGTAAGATTTTGCATTAATTACCTAGTTGTTGCTGAATTGCATGAGATTTTTCTGTTAGAATAATAGTAAATTTTATGTATGAATGCATTTCTTTATTGAATAAATGTGGCAACAGTTATGCTTTTCTTCATAAGGAGGCTTTTGCATAGCTGAGAAATATAAAACAGGCATACTGGGATTTGGAAGCTCATGTTTAGGTAGTTCTTACTGAAGAGGATTGTGTCCCTGGAATTAAAAATTTGGCAGTGACAGATTTTGGGTTCTTGTTGCTTCAGTTTAAATATGACTTACAAAGCTATATTAAGACCACCACATGTGACATGAGATTATGCACATACTTTACTACAAGTATTTATGGACTCTTTATTAGTTAAAGCTGGAAAACCATCACCAGGAGCTGAAGAAAGTTGTGGCTTTAAACTAATCTGATACAGTGCAAGTGTTTAGCTAAAGCCTTCCAGGGATGGAAATTCCTTACAGAAGCAGTTGGTTATATTTGGTTTTGTAAATGTTGAAATGTGTTTGAAAAAAGATGAATAAGCATTTCGCATGTTTACTAAGTAAGTATCTGAAATAGCTGCAATTGCTACTGTGCATCTATATCTCAAGGAACCAGGGCAGAAACAGGGAGCAACATAAGTACAAATTCAGTAGTGTTCCTCTCTTGAAGACAACAAAACTTTTTTTCCTACTAAAAAGGTCAGATGGATTTTTAGCCTATTATTGATAAGCTGTAGTTTGTGCTTATGTCATATAAAAATAAGATTTCTTGCAGTCAATTAATTTTGCCCTATAACTGTCTGTAAATCACACCAGATTATATTGTTAGCAGTGTTTCTTCTAGAGTACTGACTTCCATAGTGCTTCCACTTCTACTTCACTGAAGAATTAAATATTTCTTTTGCTTTTAAAGAGCAGTATGTGCAGCTTCTTGATAAGGCTATAGACTTTCCAATTTGAGTAGCGATTTTTATGTTCTTTGCTGTTTGCTTCAAAACAGATTTTTCTGTTTCAGCTTCTCTAGATTTCTGAATGATGGTTTTCAGTACATGGGAACAATTATTATACTACTATTTATTATTCAGTGCCTATTTATTTTGATGTTTTGGGGTTTTGTATCCAAGACAGTGCAGATCAAAACAAGTAGAAGGATGTATTTATGCTGTAGCTCACAGAGATCTGTAAATGTGTGATACGTATTCAAGAGCTATTATGAAGATGGTGATTGCCAAGAGTTCTGTGCCTCAGAGCTGTGTATGTGCATGCTGACATGAAAAGGGCTCCATAGGGCTGAGTCTGTGTCCTGGGTTCAGCAGTAGCAGTCATTTTTCTCCTTCTTAGTAGCTGGTGTAGTGTTGTGTTGTTGACTTTCAGCCCGGGAACAGTGCTGATGACACCCATGTTTTTAGTTGCTGTTCAGTAGTGTTTACTCTGACCAAGGACTTTCTGAGCCTCATGCTCTGCCAGGGAGGAGGAGAAGCCAGGAGGAAGCAGAGACAG
>JAOEHY010018149.1:0-36839 GCA_025447955.1 Psilopsiagon aurifrons | reverse complement strand
CATCCCATCCCATCCCATCCCATCCCATCCTATCCCATCCCAACCCATTGCGTGCTCTGAATGATGCCCAGGAGGGTGAACCCAGTACTGTGCAGGGATGCAGGATGGAGCCAGAACCTCAAACATGGGCTCATTCCAACCCTGAGAGCTGAGGGAGCTCCTGGCCCTCCTTCTCCTGGGGGAAATGCTTCATCCCTCTCTGACCTTCACACCTCTCCATGCCTGCAGTGCTGACGGGGAGTTCGCTGTGACCCACATGACGAAGGCCCACCTCTTCTCCAGTGGGAAGGTGAAGTGGGTGCCACCCGCCATCTACAAGAGCTCGTGCAGCATCGATGTCACCTTCTTCCCCTTTGACCAGCAGAACTGCAAGATGAAGTTCGGCTCATGGACCTATGACAAGGCCAAGATTGATCTGGAGAACATGGACCACCACGTGGACCTCAAGGATTACTGGGAAAGTGGTGAGTGGGCCATCATAAATGCCATCGGCACCTATAACTCCAAGAAGTATGACTGCTGCACTGAGATCTACCCTGACATCACCTTCTGCTTTGTCATCCGTCGCCTCCCACTCTTCTACACCATCAACCTCATCATACCCTGCCTGCTTATCTCCTGCCTGACCGTGCTAGTCTTCTACCTGCCCTCCGACTGTGGGGAGAAGATCACCCTCTGCATCTCCGTCCTGCTGTCCCTCACCGTGTTCCTGCTGCTCATCACAGAAATCATCCCGTCCACCTCGCTGGTCATCCCCCTCATCGGAGAGTATCTCCTCTTCACCATGATCTTCGTCACGCTCTCCATCATCATCACCGTGTTCGTCCTCAACGTGCACCACCGCTCCCCCAGCACCCACACGATGCCGCGCTGGGTACGCACCTTCTTTCTGGACTTCATCCCTCGCTGGCTCTTCATAAAGCGTCCCCCAGTGCTGCCCCCCCCTGAGGGGCCCGTGGGGCAGTACGACCTCTCCGGGACGAGGCTTAGCACCTCCCGGTGCTGGCTGGAGACTGATGTGGATGACAAGTGGGAAGAAGAGGAGGAGGAGGAGGAAGAAGAGGAGGAGGAAGAGGAGGAGAAGACATACCCCAGTCGTATATCCCAGGCGGGGTCCCACAGCCAGAGCAATCAGTGCTGCTATAGCTGCGGGCAACAAGCCAGGAAGACACCAGAGGCGTTGCCCCCCCGAGTGCCCCCCAAGAGGGAGAAGGAACGGGAGGGCTCAGAGCAGGGGCTGCTGCTGTCCCCCAGCATCCTGAAGGCCCTGGAAGGGGTGCAGTACATCGCTGACCACCTGCGAGCAGAGGATGCTGACTTCTCGGTGAGTGGGTGCCCCGAGGGCTGGAGGGAGAGGGGGGTCCCCCACCATGGGTGCTGCCTCCTTCCATGCTTAAACCATGACACATGCGTACCTCCATGGAAGGTGGTAGTGCTGGGATCCCCGGTTGGTTCCCTGGCTACTGAGGACTCAGAGCCTTGGAGAACATCAACAACCACCTTCTGGGAGAGGAGAGAGCTCATTTGAGGGCTCCTCCAGCTTCTTTCCCTGCTGGATGTGAGGATGTTGGAGGTCCCTATTCTGCCTGTGGTATCCTGACCTTGGGGAGCAGAGATGGCTCAGCCTTCCTGCTGGGACACAGCTCGGAGGCTGCACCCTGCTTGTTCCCAAGTGGTTCCAGAAAACCCTGTCTGGGATTAGCTCTAACCCAAGCAGACAGGTCCATCCCCCAGCCCAGATGCTCCAAGGGTTTCCCAAGACACGAGGTATCTCCTCACCTTGAGGCACACAGCAGATGCAGAGGAAGCCCAGGGTGTTCTCCTAACCCCAAGGGCTCCTGCATCCTCTGCCCATGCTCACAGCACCTCTCTGATCGGCAGGTGAAGGAGGACTGGAAGTACGTGGCCATGGTGATCGACCGTATCTTCCTCTGGATGTTCATCATTGTCTGCATGCTGGGCACCGTGGGGCTCTTCCTCCCACCCTACCTTGCAGGGATGATCTAGGGCCGGGCCAGGCTGCGGTCTGGATGGTGGAGAGTGGTGCTCACATCCAGCCTGACCCTGGGAGAACACAGTGGCAATCATGGAGGACCCTCAGATAGGAAATGTAGAGTAAAGCAGGGGCTGTGCCCAGTGAATGGTGGGCGATGGCTGCCTGCCATCCTGCCCAGGGCAGCTGCAGCCATCCCAGCATTGAGGAAGGTGTGGAACAGCTTCCCCACTGCTCGAGTGCAAGCTGGAGGCTTCTAAGAGAGGCATCTGCTTCCTCAAGCTGCTCCAAGTCCTACCGAAATCCCAAGAGCTGTGTCTGGTTGTGCTGGGCTAGAAGAGATGACCTTAGAGCTGCTTTAGGACACATCTGGACTGCAGGGTGTTTAGGATGACAGTCTCTTGTGGTCATCCAGGATGTGGGGCAGGTGATAATACTTCACGAAGAAGGTCCACGAAGAAGGTCCATAAGGGTCCATGAAGAAGGGGTATGGTCCTGGGATGGAGGGCACTGCTCAGATACATGGCATGGGGCCTCTGCTCTGCAAAGCACAGCCCAGGCACAAACCCTCTGCAACCTGCCAGCACAAGTGGCTGCTTCCACTTTATCCCACGCTGGAGCTCAGTCAGATCCCAAACCACCTGGCTCTGATGACTGCTGCAGTCCAGCTTTTAACCTCTAGCTTCCATGTACCTTGAAGGACCCACTCTTACCGAGCATCTGCTCTCTTCTTATATGCCCCAAGAGACACCATCTTTCCCTGCAGTGCTTTCTCCTCCAGGTGACTGACCCATTGGAGTGCTGAATGTGGTCTGAGGGGGTTTGGGAACACTGTGCTCTCAGGAGTGAAACAGGCTGGAATAACCGGTGCCACAGAGGGACATTCACATCCTGGGGTTGTTGCAGCCGCGCGTGCCGCCTCCATTGCTGGCAGGCTCAGGCGTGCACAACTGGGAATGGGATGTGTGCGAGAGCAAGCGCCCAGGTGCAGCAGGATGTGTGTGTGGGTATGAGTGCATGTGTTCAACATGGTACATGGCATGTAATGCTCTGCAGAACTCTGCTCTGCTCTGATGAGACCCCCCCTGCAGTGCTGCATCCAGCTCTGGAGCCCCAGCATAAGAAGGACGTGGAGCTGTTGGAACAAGTCCAGAGGAGGCCATGAAGATGCTCCAAGGGCTGAAGCAGCTCTGCTATGGAGCCAGGCTGGGAGAGCTGGGCTTGTTCAGCCTGGAGAAGAGAAGGCTCTGGGGAGACCTTAGAGCAGCTCCAGTGCCCAAAAGGGCTGACAAGAAATCTGGAGAGGGGCTTCTGACAAGGGCCTGTAGGGACAGGACAAGGGGGAATGGCTTTAAACTGACAGAGGGGAAACTGAGATGAGATATGAGGAAGAAGTTGTTCCCTGTGAGGGTGGTGCAGCCCTGGCACAGGTTTCCCAGAGAAGCTGTGGCTGCCCCATCCCTGGCAGTGCTCAAGGCCAGGTTGGATGGGGCTTGGAGCAACCTGGTCCGGTGGAAGGTGTCCCTGCCCGTGGCAGGGGGTTGGAAGTGGATGAGCTTTAAGGTCCCTTCCAACCCAAACCATTTTGTGACGCTATGATAAGATCATGGTTCAGTTCCCCTCTTCTCTGCGAGTTGAGGGAGTCCACAACACATACAAATTGTGAGCTCAACAGGAGGGAAATGGGGCTCCAGAGATGATGTGGATGCAGCAGACCCAGGTTCACCCCAGCAGCTCTCCCAGGGATGCTGCCACCGGGCAAGCACTTCCCCATGATGGCAAGGGAGCTCAGAGCTCTGAGCAGCACAACCCTTACTCTTTCTAGGGAGGTGCTGGTGACCAGGGGACTTGTCCCCACGGTATGAGGGTGACAGGCAAGCACAGACACAGCAGGACTTTGTGCATTGTTTATATCAGCCAGAACGAACAACGTTGTGGGAAGATGCTGGGGAAAAGCCTGAACTGTGCAGTTTCCAACTCAAAGCACAAACCAAACAGAGACTTGGTTTGCCATCATTGCTTACACAGAGCAGCTTGGAGAAAACTCAGCTGGAAGAGGCACCGCTCTCCTGGTCTGTGCCATGGAAGGCTGTGGTCATCGGGGTCCCACCCCTCCCCGCACTCTGCAGGTTTGGGGCCGGGCGTGCTCTGGCCACGGGCGCTGGAAGTGGTTCCACCATGGCGTGTGGACCCGCTTCCCATCATTAAATAGACTCTTCTATACAATGTACAAGGAAATGCAAACAGTCCCTCCAGCCACTGCTCCGGTGGCCCTTGGGGACCCCCACGCAGCCCCCCACTCCCAGCAGTGGGGAGCAGGGTCCAGGTCCCCATCACGACATGCTGCCCACAGCCGGCCATCCTTGGAGGGGCTGATGGACGGACACACGGACCTGCTGGCAGCTGGGGAGCAGAGCTGCCGAGCCAAAGGGATCTTCAGCCACCCTCAGGGATGGCCAGGTCCCCCCTAGCCCCTTCCATTCACCAGATGCCTCCCTTCTTCAGAAGACCGACGAGACAATGCTAAAGACACGAGCGGCTGCAGGAGGACGGGGACAGGAAGGGCAGGACGGCGAGGCAACGGGAGACACAAAAGCCAGCTCCTTTGCAATGCTCTCCCTCTTCTCCTTCCCCACCCCTTCTGCTTCCCTCCCTCCAGCCCTGCTCTCACTCCAAGCACAGCTTCACCAGGTTGGCCTGGACCTTGGCTTGGTCCACAGCATCCAGGAGGTTCTTGGCATCCACAGCCAGGGTGTGGGAGGCCGTCAGCATCTGCCGCTTGCACTCCTCGCTCAGTGAGGTGATGGCGTTCTGCTGCGCCAGGCGCATCTTGTTGATGAGGTCGGCCAAGTCCTTGTTGAGCAGCTTCTGGGTCCCCTCAATCTGACCGTGACACGCAGGGGTTACAGACAGGGGTGACAAGCACATGACCCCATGCCAGATCCCTTTCCCTCCTCCCTGGACCTACCTCGGTGCGGGAGGCAGCAGGCAGAACAGGCAGGATCTCATCGACGCTGCCGATCAGCTTCCGCAGGGACAGGCCCACATTCTGCCAAGGACACCAAGGAACAGCAGGGCATATTGATAACTCAAGATTGACCCAAGGACCCAATGGAGGAGCAGGGCATGCTGGAAACTCTCCCATCATTGACCCAAGGATCCAAAGGACGTGCTGGGAATATTGGAAATGCTCCCTCCTATATATATATCTGCAAGACCTTCCTGATATGGATGCTTGGTGGGAACCACTCAGCAGACTCATTCCCCACTCCCCTATTCCCCATAGAAGCCCTGGTGTTGTCCCCTCCCTGTCCTCCTTACCTTCACCACGAGGATGTACCCCTCTGGGGGCAGGACGCCGATCTCATTCTTCAGCTGCAGCACAGCCCGCACCAGGTCCATGACATTGCTGTACACCATGTCATCTGTGCGGTCCAGGTTGGCAGTGGGGGCCGGGTGGATGGACTGCTGCGGAGCAGGGATACAATGGGATCAGACGGACTGAGGGTACAAGGAGGGAAAGACCAAGACCTATGGGGAGACCTGGCCAGACCCATCCACCTCCCACCCATCATCCCAATGCTGCTGGACCTCTGATCCCCATGGGGCCTTGGGTAGTCAGAAAAGTGCCACCCTGCAGGTGCAGGGGGATGATGGAGGTGGAGGAGGCAGAATGAGGCTGTAGAGATGGAGGAGGAGGACTGGGACCACGGTGGGCTGATCCAGGGAGGTCTTACCTGTGCCCCAAGTCTTGGAGGCTTCTGGGGGGGGCCCGTGAACTCCGCTATGCCATCAGCAAGGGAAAGGAAGGAGAGTCACTCCAGCTGCTCCCAGTGACAAGTGGGCATGATGCAAAACCCCTGGGACCTGTGCCACATCCCACACTGCCACGCAGCAGTATATCCATGACCCATCCTGGTTGTTCCACCTCCCTGCAGGGTCAGACCCCCATGCCCTGGACCCCCATGCCTGGGACAAGCAGACCCCCTGTCCCAGGGCAGGCAAAGCTGCTCTCCATGATCTGGGATTTCTTTCATGGAGGAGCCCAAAGCTCGGAAGGATTCAGCCCGAGGCTCAGTGCAGGGCTCCCCACGTGCAGCCCACAAATGGGTGCTCCTGGGTGGACAGCCCCACTCCCCATGCATCTCTGGGCACTCACTGTAATCCATCTCCTTCTCCGGGAGCAGCTGTGGGGGAAGAAACAGCAAATAAGAGGCACAAAGTCCTGGCGGGAAGCATTGCCATCCCCTCCCAGGGCTCCTGGTGAGCAGCTCCGCACCACCAGTAACCCCATGAACATTTGCAGATTCATTTTCCCAGTGCAAAGGGAATATGTGTACGTATTTATCCTCCTTCCATGCCAAAGCAAATGAGGATCTCCAGTCACCCCTACAAGAAGAAGGCCTTGCACCCAAATACACCCTAACCTGGCTTCTCCAGGGACGGCACTACTCACCAGAGGAGTGTTGTTGTTCATGAACACTGTTGGGTCCTGCAAAGGGGGAGAAGCTTTGTGAGAGGTGTGGAAAAAAGGAAAAATAGAGGGAAAAAGGGATTTTTCTGATTTCTGTGTAACTCCTGGAACACATCACAGGAACGCATCTCTGCAGGGTCTGGGAATGCGGGAGGGGAAGGGGGTTTATGTCTATTGCTGGTTCCATTTCCATCCCACCCCATCACTCCTATCTGTTCCCCGCCTGCCCCTGGGGCACCAGAAACTCAAACTGCTCCTCAAAGCCCCTCAAAGCTTAACTCAAGGAGCTGTGTGCAGCTGCTCAGGGCAGAGGGGAGCTGGGCTTTGCTTTATCAACTGTGCAAGTCGATTGAATAAAGATTTTCAACCTCCTTCCAAGCCTGTTTCACCACTAGCTGATGCATTAGTCACGTTAGCAACCTTCAGTCCTGATTTCAAAAGCATTATGAAATCTCATCAAGACATGATTGAAAGCATTTAAAACCTGCCCAAGTCTCAAAATACCCACTTTGAAATGAAGCAGCTCTGTGACCTCTTTACCAGGGGTGCAAGAGGTTTGGCTGCTGGAGGAGCTGATCCTCCAAGGAAAACTGGGTTTTCCAGCCATGAAGAGCAACCTCATTGCCTGCAGTGGCTCTTCAACTGCCTTCACAATGGTGCAAGAGCTTGGAGCCCCCAGTTCATGGCCACTCACCAGGGACTTCTCCTCCTGCCGCAGCCACTGGTAGTCCTCCACCATCTGCTTCTGCTGCTTGTCCAGGACCTGCCGCATCTTGAGCCTCTCCATCTCCCAGAGCTTCTGCGCCTCCTCCCTGCTGCTAGGACGGAGGAAGTCTTCCTCCTGGTGTGCAGACACAGTGGTGATGGGGGGCCTCAAGGAGCCAGAGCCCCCACCCCTCAGTTTTGGCACAGGAGCCAGAGCCCCACTCTGCGCATGCAAGCCATGCACCAGAACCCGACAGCCATGAACACCCAATCTGGGGAGCACTTGGGTTTCCAGCAGGGAGAGGAAACTACCAGCTGGCCCCACACTTCCCACTACCACATCCCAGCCACCCCAGGAGCAGCTCATCATAGAGGCACTCAGCAACGTGGCTGTCTTAGCGTGATAGGCAGAGCATCACAGGATGCACCCCGATACCCAGCTTATTCAGGGCTAGAATAGCCAAGCTTAGGCTACAAACCACCAGTGGCATTTCATGTGACAACACCAAGCATGAGGGGCTGAGCCAAAGCCCCAAGGGGTGGCAGCCACCCATTCCCTGCTTGGTTCTGGGGACACCGTGCCAGCCGTTCATCCACCAACATGCCTCCACTGGGATGTGAGTGCAAACATGCAGAGCGTGGGGCTGGAGACACCCTGGAGCCCTCCACAGGCTTGATCCCTCCAGCCCACAAACAGCACCCGTGGGGTGACAGGATTTGTCCTTACAGGACAAGATCAGAAGCAACATAGAGCTTGAAGCGCTGGAGGCAGCAGCACAAAGCAGTGTGTGGTGCAGCAAGCATCCCTCCTGCAAGGACCCCGGCGTGCCTGGGATGAGGCCACCCAGGACCGGGATATCCTCTGGATGCTTCTGGATGGGGGATCCCTCTCTTACCCTCATGCTGTGGCGCTTGAAGACGTTGTGGCGGTTGAGTGGTGGGGTGTGCAGAGAGTTGGCTGGAGACTGGTACTCAATGGGGCTGGTGAGCGTAGGGGAGCTGGCACACAGACCCTCGGGCACCTGCGGTGGGCAGCGGCAGGTGCAGGCACAAAACAGGGCCACGGAGGGTTAGGTTAGTGCGGACAGACAGACGGACAGAGCAGACAATGGGGGGGAGAGCAGCTTTGGCACCAGAAGCAGCCTCTGCCCTCATGCCTGTCTGTGCTGCAGGGATCAGGACGTTCCTCCCTGCTCAGCTCTTTCTGGCACTGAGCATGGGCTTGAGACCTCCCGCACTGCTGTTGGACCCTACCCAGCCTCAAAAGAGCACCCAAAATAGTTCACAGGATCATGGAATGGTTTGGGTTGGAAGGGACCTCAAAGCTCATCCAGTTCTAAACCCTACCACAGGCAAGGACACCTTCCACCAGACCAGGTGGCTCCAAGCCCCATCCAGCCTGGCCTTGAACACTGCCAGGGATGGGGCAGCCACAGCTTCTCTGGGCACCCTGTGCCACGGCCTCAGCACCCTCACAGGGAACAACTTCTGCCTAAGATCTCATCTCAATCTCCCTTCTGTCAGGTTAAATCCATTCCCCTTGTCCTGTCCCTACAGGCCCTTGTCAAAAGCCCCTCTCCAGCTTTCCTGTTGGCCCCTTTAGGCACTGGAAGCTGATCTAAGGTTTCTCTGGAGCCTTCTCGTCTCCAGGCTGAACAAGCCCAGCTCTCCCAGCCTGTCTCCATAGCAGAGGTGCTCAGAGCATCTTCATGGCCCTTCTCTGAACTCGTTCTTGAGAGCTTCATCCAGATGCTCCAGGGACCAGCACTGGTCCTTGCAGAGGCCAAATTCAGACCAGGTAACACCAGAGAGCAGCAAATCTCTCCTCCCAGCCCTATGTACAAACTTGCCAATGCCAATCCTGAAAACCCCCCTTCCCTGGAGTGAGAGCCTCTGCCAGCTACAAGGGGTGGACAAAACAAGGGTCAGGCAGGGCAGGGCAGGGCTGAGTCCCCAGCGATGCGGTGTCGTGCTGGCAATGTGGCGGAAGGCATTTGGTGATGGTGTGGAGCACCTTGGATCCCCCAAATCCATGAGCCCCCAGGGGCTTGGGCTCCAGACAGGATTTTCTGGCGTTGACCCCCGTGTTTAAGTCCCTGACGGATGCTTCAGCCATACTGCCTTACCTGGAACTGCAGCTTGGGAGCCAGGAGATTGCTCTGGGGTGGTGGCTTGTACCTGGGTCTGCTGGGCTGGGGGGGCAAAGGAGGGAGAAACGCATGGTGGGTGTGAGCCCAGGGAGGTCCCACTTCTGCAGCACCCACCAGTGGGTTGAGGCACAGAGACGAACCTGCCTGCATGGGCTCTCCCCTCTGCTCACCTTTGGAGGTGGCTCCTGGAAGGACGGTGGCTCCATGATTTTGGGAGGCCGGTGGCGGTTGTTCCTCTCCTGGTCCTTGGCCAGCTCCTTCTCCATCAGGTAAATGTCACTGCACAGGGGGAGAAGGAGAGAGATCCCAGAGGGTGCTTTGACATATCTCCCATACCCCAGAGACTGAGGATGCTTGAGATGGATGGGCCACGGAAAACATGATGGAGCTGGGAGGGATGGGAAGAGTGAAGGGAAAGGACTGGGAGGATGTAGCTTGATCCTGGCTGGCCACAGCAGCATCACCAGGACTCCCCTGCAAGACCCCTCCATGGGAACCAAAGTGTTTTCACTTCAGCCCAGGCACCAGCACCCCCCCTCGAGGCAGATGGGCTCAAATGGTCTCAACAGCCCTTTGAGTTCAGGCTTGGCCAGAAAACTCCAGACCCAGAATCTTGCCCAGCTTTATTTTCTCCTTCACCCACTTGCCCACCCCTCCACCAAACCATGCCCCCCCCAGGCCATCATCATCATCAGTCCCCTGCCTTCTCGCTCACCTCAAGCTGCAGATCAAGTCCTTGAACTTGGGCCTTTCACTGGGGTCATAGTCCCAGCAGCGTGTCATGAGTGTGTAGAGGACGGGTGGGCAGAGGTCGGGCTTGGGTAGGCGGTCGCCCCGCTCCAGCACCCCTATCACATCCTTGTTCTCCAGCCAGAAGAAGGGCTGCTTGCCGTAGCTGAGGATCTCCCACATGCACACGGCTGGGGGAACAACACGAGCAACCTCAAATGATGCTGAAGATACCAGCACCGTGCTTTGTGCTTTTGGGGACCTGGTGACAGTGCCATGCTTTGTTGTGTGACTCCAGGACATTTGGCTCCTTGGCCATCCTGATAGGGATGGACAGACAGACAGCAGGGGCTGTGGGATAGGTGGATAGGCAGCAGGATGGATATTTGCAGGGAGCAGAGTTTAACTCAGCCCCACAACATCCTGAATTCATTGAAGGAGGAGGAAGCACCTAGCGATGGTTGAGTTGGAGGAAGCTCTGCCCAAGGAGCCCTTTCTGCAAGGGCAAGGATGGGATAACCTCCCTGCTCCAGAGCAGGATTTGTCACTGTTCAGTGAGATGATGCCACAGGAGATGGATGAAGCCCAGAACCCTGCTTCATCCCTGTCCCACCGTGCTCCATCCCTGTCCCAACCACGCACCAAACATCCAGACGTCACTGGCTGTCGTAAAGCGTCGGAAGTTGATGGACTCAGGGGACATCCACTTGATGGGGAGGCGAGTGACAGAAGCTGGAGAGGGAGACAAGAGGGTGGCTGTGCTCAGAGCAGGAGGACAAGATGGGGAAGCCAAGTCTCCCCATGGTCTCTGCCCCAGCGCCTTCCCACCACCCAGTCCTGCTGCTGCAGGGAGCCCCACCATGTGCCGACTGCAGTCTGCTCTACCCTCACAGGGTTGGAAGAAGCCCCAACTCCATCACACAGCTCTTACCTTTATAGTACTCCTCATCCTCAATGTACCTGGAAAGCCCAAAGTCTCCCAGCTTCACACATTCTGGGGAGGCCACCAGGACGTTCCTCACGGCAATATCCCTGCAAGGAGACAGACCCTTGGCTGGGGAGAAGGGATGGAGAAGGAGAGCTCACACCTGGACATCCAGCTCGCCTGGTAAAAAAGGTCTGCAGCAAAGGATGCTGCCAGCCTCAGCCTCTGCCTGCTCCTGCTCCCCACCCGCATGTCCCCCACAGCCCCTGCCTTCCCCTGCCTATCCCAGCATCCTGCCCAGTTCCTTTTCCCTCCTGCCCTACCTGTGCACGCAGTTGATGGCCTCCAGGTAGGCCAAAGCTTTGCTGATCTGCAGCGCGTAGAGGATGAGCACGGGCACAGTGAGGCAGTGCTTGTTCTGCTCCAGGTACTGCCCCAGCTGCAACAGGACAAGCAACAGGGACTGAGCTGGGGCAGGAAGGGTGGCATGGGGAGAGGATGGGTTCCAGTGGCAGAGCCCCGCTCACCTCCCCATAGGGATAGAGCTCCATGATGATCCAGGTGGGCTCCTCTTCTGCAATGCCAATGAGCTTCACAATATGGGGATGGTCCAGCTTCTTCATCAACACTGTGGAGAGACCACATCAGCCACCCTGCAATGGGGGACTCCCCTCTTCAGGAGCCCCAAACTCTGTCCTGGGGTGGAAGGGCAGGTCTCTGCCATGAAGCTGGAGACAGGGCAGGAGGAATTCCCAGTAACAGCCTAGTACATCCCCAAAGGGGTTGGGGCTCCTGGATTCCAGCTTCAGGATCTCCATCCAAGTGATGGGTGGATCCAGCTTTTCTCCCTGCCCCTGCAGCTATCCTTCCCATAAACCAGGTATTTTGGACATCAGCCCTGTCACAGGGGCTAGGGCAGGGGCCACCTCCCTCCTGCCCTGTCCTGAATTGCATCCCCAAGCAGGGACCAGATGATGACAGGACATGATTTTGTCTCTAACACCCCACCACTGCAGTGCTGCAAACACCACACTGGTCCTCTGCCCCGCCGTGTGAGCCCTGGTGGGGATCTGAGCAGGCTCTGACCCCCCGAAGGGCATACCCGCTTCACTCAGGAACTTGTCCTTGTTCTCCGGGCTGCAGTCCTTCTTGCAGGTCTTCACAGCCACGTTAATCCGCTCCCCTTTCTGCAAGGAGAAGGCGGGGTGATGGCTGCGTTACCCCACTCCCCCCAGCCATGGAGGAGGCAGGCAGGGCAGGAAGAGGGCAGGACGCTCACCGGGGTGGTGTAGATCCCCTCATAGACCTCTCCGAAGAAACCTTCTCCAAGGATCCTGCCCAATGTGACGTCCTCCCGGGAGATCCCATAGTGCTGGACTTCACAGACAGGGGAACAGGGCAGAAGTGGCAGTGAAAGCTGCCTGTGCCCCTGCCCATCCCATGGGCAGAGCCCCCATGCTAAGCAGGAATTGTTGGTTATCTCCGGGTACCCATCCTCCCATCACCCCCTCAGCACGGACCCACAGATCCTGCCCCATGGCACAAGGGGGATCCCAGCTCCTTCAGGCCCTCACGGTGGTTGGCCAGGGAGTGCAGGCAAAGGTGGGCAGTGCAGGTGGGGATGGGATGGGAGGTTGGGGTGGGCAGGAGGAGGTGGGAGGGCTTGGATGAGACGATGATGGGCTAAAGGGCACCGAGGGGGGTGGCACCTACCTCCAGACCTCGGTCTTGAGGACTCATCAGGGATTTCGCAATAAATGTCAGAGTCTGCAGCAAGAAGGAGGTTGCAGGCAGGGATTCAGGCAGCTCACCGGGGTTCTTGCATCCCAATGAGTCTGACCACCCCACAGACACCACGGCCTTTGGGATGCCAGCCTAGCCCTCCCCTGGGATGCTCAGCTGCATCTTGACCCCCAGGCAAACAGCTGGGGGTGTCCATCTCCACCAGACCCCCAATCCCCAGACACTGCTGTCCCACAGCCCTGCCAGCATCCCCTGGGCTGGTGGGAAGGGAGGAGAAGAGCTGAAAACTCACCCACACTCATGCTGTCCGACAGTGTGGACTGCCTCTCCTCCAGATGCCTGTGGGGCAGGAGGTCAGGTGAGGGAGCAGAATAGGGGGCAGGATGAGGTCCCAGCCCTGCTCTGGGGGCAGGCGGTACTCACGGGGCTGGGATCTGCGGCAGGCTGATCCTCTTCTCCCTCTCTGTGGAGAAGACAACAGACAGTCATCTCCTCACCACCCCATCACAGCCTGATGGGTGCTGGGCCCCCTGCAATGCCTCCACCACACGTGCGGTGAGCTTGGTGAGTCCCAGCTGGGGTCACTCCAAAGCCATAGGTGATGCTGTGGCCATGGAGGGTGCGGACTGGGGACACAAAGAGGGACCCTGTTGGGGTCAGTGTCCCCCAGGGCGCTCACCTCTCCTGGGGAAGACGATGAGGGAGGTTTCCAGGTCCCCTTGCAGCCGGCAGTAGCCATCAATGAGGTCAGCCATGTTCTCCGCCTCAGCCAGAGAAGCTGTCTTGATAGCCAGGGACTGGTGGAGATGGTAGGGAAGGGGGACAGGTAAGGCCAGAGCTGGGGCAGGGAGATGCTGGGATGAGGAACAGTCTCCCCGCAGCCGAGACTGGAGGCAGGACCTCTCTCAGTGGAAATAGAGGCATCCACCACATCCTGCCTGCCCTGCAGGGATGCGATGCCACCCCACGGCACCAGGGATCCCCTACCCCAGCACCCCCAGCTCCCTGGGCACCCTCCTAATGCCTCCTCACCTGGGGGGTGCTGCTGAGCCCCAGCTGCAGCACAGCCCGGCCCTCTTCCACGCTGGAGCACTTGATGGACTTGATGTGCTTGAATTCGGCCAAGCACGTGGGCTGGGGAGAGGGGCAGAGTGCCGGCATTGACTTTAATCACCAGTTTAAGAGCTGCCAACCCCACTCCCCAGCCAGCACACAATGCATGCCCATACCTTGGCCTCCTTGCTCGTCATCTGCCGAATGCCCTTGGGTCCAATGACCAGATCCACTGTGATGTTCCACCCTTGCTGAGGGCAGAAACAGAGGGAGGATGCAAATTTGGGTGGGAAGACATCAAAAGCCAGTTTTCTCCTCAACCTGCTGCAGTGCGTGAGACACCTTGGGGGAAAAACAGCTTCCCAGAGGAACTCGGACAGAGGATGGTTTGGAAAGCGGATGGTGGATGGTACAAGGCAAGGAGCCCATTGCAGGTGATCTTCCTCCTCCTGGCCCCAAAGGGGTTCCCAGCGCTCCTGGGTTGCCACCTTCTCACCCCAAAGGGGTTCATCAAACTTCAGGCACTGGCTCATACCCCCCAGGCTTGGATCTCTGCATGTGGAAGGTCCCCAGAGCCCCCACCACATCCCCAGCTCCTCTCAGCTCACAGCATCCTCTGAAGAGAAGCCCCCAGAGCCTTCCCCACAGGGACCCCTGTGAGTTGGGGTGGCCAAGTCCCCATGCAAGTGTGGGAACCACGGCAGGGAGCAGCCCACAGCAGAGTGGCTTTGCCCACCCATCCTATCCCCTCCCCAACCCCCCCCCCCCCATCCCATCCCACCCCATCCCATCCCGTCGATCCCATCCCACGCGGCAGACTTACGATGAGCTCGCAGCGGTAGCTCTCCTGGTCGATGTTGGCAAAGCTGGCGAGGGTGTGGAGGAACTTGAGGATGCATTCCTCCTCCCGCAGCAGCGCGTACTGCTGGAAGGTCTGCTGGATCATCTTCCGGAACTGCTTGGGCTGTGGGCACAGCAGCCGCTGGGAACGCCGGGCACAGGCCGGGCACGCAGCGGGAATGTGGGGCGCAGAGGGTGCACATGGACACATGCACACATGGACACACGTACGCACACAGTCATATGCACGCATGCATTCACCTGCAGGTGTGAACCTGCATCCATGCACATTCACACACGTGTGCTGGCCAGGCTGCCTCCATATGTGGTGCTTCCTCACATGTACATGAGTGTGGGCAGATGAGCATGCACATGTGTGTGCAAACATGGCCACACGTGTGCACGCATACATGCACATACATATGTGTGTGCGTACAGGTGCATCATCACATGCGAGCACATGTGCCTGCATGCACTCAGCATACGTATACACGTACATACGCACATGCATGCACACACACCTTCACGTGTGCAGACATGCCTATACACGTATACACACAGCACACGGGTATGTGCATGCAGATACACCATCACATGTGTGAGCACAGCTGCACGTGCGCACAAGTGCAGGACGTGCAAATCTGTGCGTGCACTCTGAAGTGTGCACATGAGCACCCCCAGCCAGGACTGTGCACGCTCACCCACCCTGCAGCCATGCACCAGCCTGCATGTGCCCACACATGGTCCTCACCTTCAGGTTCTCCTGCATCTGTCTGGGGAAGAAGAGGTCCAGACCCACCTCCTTCCTGGGGAGCAGAAACCCCCCATGCACATTAACAGCCCCGTGGGACCCCTGCTGTGAGTCTGCAGAGCAGTGGGGGGGGATACACCAAGGAAAGTGGGTGCTGAGGGGGAACGGGGTGCTCTCAGGGAGAAATCATCCCCATAGATCAGGGTGAAAGGTTCCCACCTCCCCTTCTGTGCACAGGGCAGATGGCTGTGGGAGGCTGAGGAGATGCACGAGGGTGAGGAAAGCCATCCGCAGATCCACATCCCCTCAGGATACGGTGGGGGATTTAGGGATAAGGGGTTTCTGCCCAGCAGGACAGGCTGTGCCTACTCACTCCAGGAACTCGAAGTTTGATTTCTTATCCAGAGCGTTCTGAGGCATGTCTTTATAAAATCTCCTGTGAGAAGGGAGGGACATCAGAAACCCACCCCGTGCTCACATCCCTCTGCCACGTCCCCTCATCATGGCAAAGAAAGAGCTGGAAACTCCCTTTTTCCTACAAAACCCTCCACAGCCCCATTCCTGCATCCTCCCCAGCCCTCCCGCTGCAGGAGATGGGTCAGGACAGAGCGAGGTACGTACCTGAGCTCGAGGCAGCCCAGCTGCAGGGCCATGCCTTCGCTCACCTTGCTGGCGTAATTCTGCATGTACTCACTCCGGAGCTGCCGAGGAGATGAGGGAGTCAGAAGTGAAGGGGATGCTCCCAAGGGATGCTCACAGGGTCCATGTCCTTCTGCATCCCACACAGGGATGCAGCAGGTACAAGAGCAGGGTGAAGGGGTTGGAACTGTCCATGATGGAGATGCACAGATCTAGTAAGTGCAATGGGACCACAGCGGGTGGGTGAAGGCAAATGGGCTACAAGGTCTTGGGGCTCTTGGGAATTGTGTTTTCTGGGTTGGAGAGGAGGAAACACCCTCCTGGAGCAGACAGGTGGGTGAGGGGGGCTGGAGAGCAGACGTGGTTGGGGCTAGGAGACCCCCAGGGCCACCCCTGACCTGCTGGTAGAAGTAGAGCAAGGTGGTCCTGTCCTCTTTGAAGCGCTCTATGAAATCCTCTGGCAGATAGCGGATCTGGAGATCATACCTGGCAACAGGAGAGCTCCCAGTGAGGACCATGCTGGAGGAGCAATCCCTCTAAGGGGGCTTGGATTTGGGACACAGAGAGGGACAGCACCACCACAGGTCCTACCTCCACTCAGCCTCCAGGTGCAGGCATTCGTACTTCTCCTGCACCTCACCCACTGTGAGGTCCGGGTGCAGCCAGTGGATCTCATCCGACTTCACGTGCTTCAGCCGCAGCCCATAGCACTCGGCCAGCTTGATGTCAGGCCCGATGCGGCCGCTCACCAGGATGGACCTGATCACCTCCTGAGGTGGAAAGGAGCAGGGCTGAGACCCAAACACCCCCAGCCAGGCTCCAGAGGAGCTTTGGAAAGCAGGAAAACAAGCAGGAAATACAGCATAACTGCAACAGAAATGTCCCTGGGCTGAAAACACAGCCCTGGAGCACAGCCACCTGCCCCAGTGGTATCCATGCAAAGCCTCCAAAGATGCCTCCTGCTTGATCTGCAAGAACCCACAGCCTGAACACAGGATCACAGAATGGTGTGGGTGGGAAGGGACCTTAAAGCTCATCCAGTTCTAACCCTCTGCCATAAGCAGGGACATTTTCCACTAGAACAGGTTGCATCTCTCTTGGTGGACACCGTCCCTGAGGCACCCAAGCACAGAGCCAGTGCTGGTCCCAAGTACCCACACATCTTCCTCCAGCTGGGATGCCACAGCGTTCCATGTAGGAAGGTTGAGGAACATATTTCCAGCCCAACACCATCATGTCCATGATGGAAAGGCCTTCACTGTACTCCCAGCCCCATGTCTGCCAAGCAAAGGGCAGATGTTTGGTGCAGAAGTCCCACTGGGATGGGCAGAAGGACCTGGGTTCTGGCTGACAGGAAAACAAGAGCTGCTGCTGGCCACAGAGCTGGGTGCTTTGGACTCCCTGTGGCTGCCAGAGATGGACAAATTTTCTGTGTCCTCCTTTTGGTGCTTCTCACCCACAGGGCTCTGGAGGCCACCAATGCCATGGGAAAGGGTGTCTGGAAGGGAGCTATCTCTGATGACGGGTGGAGAAAATAGCCCCCCATTCCCTGCCCCATCCAACCCCTTGCCCACATACCCGGATCTCTGTTGTCACAGGGCACTTCACCAGCTTGAAGTTCTTGCCCATGTTGAAGCTGTTGCTGTAGAAGCAGACCTTGAGGATGCGCATCTCCTCCTTGTCCATCTCCAACGTCCCCATGCCTATGGTGGCCTCCAGTGTCCCAGCCAGGCTGCGGGAGGAGCTGCTCCGTGGGCGACCCAGCGCCTCGGGGATGGTGGACATCCTCAGCACGCCTGGGGTGCTAGGAGCTGAGCATCCCTTCCCTGCAGGGGAGACCGTGGGGAGTCACCCCTGGGGCAGGAAGAGAGGCTGAGATGGGGGTAGCAGGGACACCCAGGGAGGGTGGGGAAGGGAAGGGATGGAGAGGTGGAGATGGATGGAAATGGAAAGAGATGGACAGCAAAAGTAAAGAGAGGGTGTGACAAAGGGTGCCCTCTTTTCCACTGCACCTCCCCCTGCCATGCATGGCCACTGCCACCACCAGGACCCCAAGCCCAGCTCATCTGAGCCGAACCTTGTGCCCTTGTCACCTCCAGAGCAACAGCTCTGTGTCCCCATCGCCCCCAAAGCAACACCTCTGTGTCCCCAGCACTCACCATTTTCTCCCCCACACATGAAACCTGGGTGAAGGTTTCAGGCTGCAGCTTCCCAGCATGGGTACCTGCAGCTGCAGTTCAACAATGTGAGCCCTCAACCAAGCTGAATTTAGCCGAGAGCTTTGGAAAAAAACAGCAAAAAGCACAACGGGGCAAGCAAACAGTTCCCTTCTCCCCTGCAAGGAGCACACTGATTTATACTCATTTGTTCTTTTAGAGGGACAAAACCCTCTGAACCCCCAAAAATGTCATTTGAGACAGAAAGGAAGAGACTTGAGTTCTCCCTCTGCTGAGAATAACAATTAATGCGGCATGTGGGTCTTGGAAGATCCAGATAGGTCCAAAATTATCCTCTTCATGTGGCTGTTGGGCTGCAAGCTGGGCAGGGCTGGCACAGAGGAAGGTTTACTCTGGGTTGCTTTCTCCACCTCTCTGAACATGCGCCTGGCTGAGGCCAGGCAAACTCAGCTCACATAACCTCCAAAGAGGAAAGGAGCTTGTCCCAGCCCTGCCACCGGCTTCCCGGGAATGCAGAGGGCTTTGCAAGGAGTGAAAACCAGCCAGTGCAGACAGGCGCATGGGATGGATGCACGTCTGCAAAGAGCTGCTCCAAAGTGATCTTTCTGGGGCATGAAATCAACAAGAAAGGTGGAAGTTCACCCGTTAGGCTGCTCCTCAGCTGGAGCTCCACCTAAGCTCGGGCTTTGGGTTACTCATTAAACAGATGAAAAGCTGCATGCAAACCGGAGCATTGCAGCTCTCGTGTGTCACACCAGGTCTGCGACACGGAAATGTCTCAGCATGGTACGGGGATTCCTGGCAGGGCTGGAGGCAGCTTAAAGCCATTCCCCTTGTCCTGTCCCTACAGGCCCTTGTCAAAAGCCCCTCTCCAGATTTCTTGCCAGCACCTTCAGGCACTGGAAGCTGCTCTAAGGCCAGAGCCTTCTCTTCTCCAGGCTGAACAAGCCCAGCTCTCTCAGCCTGTCTCCTTAGGAGCTCCTTCAGCCCTTGGAGCACCTTTGTGGCCTCCTCTGGACTCATTCCAACAGCTCCACATCCTTCTTCTGTTGTTGTCCCAGAGCTGGATGCAGGGCTGCAGGGGGTGGTCTCATCAGAGAGCGGGGGTAGAATCCCCTCCCTCGACCTGCTGGTCACGCTGCTGGTGATGCAGCCCAGGACACGGTTGGTTTCTGGGCTCAAGCACACACTGCTGGGTCATGGGGAGCTTCTCATTGACCAGCAGGCAAACAGCATCAGAGCATTCTTCACCTCACCCAGGACAACACAGCCCAACCTCGCTGCCAGCTGCCTTGGCACTGGACCTCTACAAAACGAAGTGGGAGATGGTGTGAAACACACGCAGCAAGGAGCTGCTGGAAGGAACCTTTCCCCAGCCTGGATACTGAGGTTTTCTCTTCCCATTCCCCCTTCCTCACTGGATTTGCACCATCATTCGCACAGCGCTTAGAGGCAGCTCCACTGTAATTACAGCCTGGCATGATCCTGTGCTCTCACGGGATGCTGTGCGCTGCCTCCTGCGAGCTTCGGCTTTTTAAAGCAACTCTCCTGAGTCACTGCCCTAAAAATAAGCATGGCATAGCCTGGCACTTTCAGGTCTGTACAAAGGGGTTTGCTGGCAGCAGTGCAACATGTGGATGGTGCAGACTTTGTTTTACAGGTTTCTCTGAGGGAACAGGGAATGAAGCTCCACATCTCCATGGCTGCGATGGAGCATCGCTACGACAGCAACGGGATGCTGGGATGTTAACCCTGAACCTGAGCAAGACTCAGGCCGGCAGCGAGTCCAGCCACACTGGAAGAGAGTTCATATGCATTTCACACCTGGTCTGGGGGTTTGTTTCACAGCAGTGCCTCAGCCTGCACAGGGGGGACTGTGCAGCAACCCACATCCTTTGCAGAACACCTCAGTGGTCAGCTCCTTTTAGCCAGGACCAGTTCTCATGCAGGCTGCAAGGGCTAGCTGAAGTGGGGACAGCCAGAGCATCCCCTCCTCCCATCCTGTCACCAGCCATGCCGGTGAAGATGCGGCCATCCCTGCAAGCAGTATCATGGATGCTCCATCCCTGAGTGACGCCAGCCCACAGACTGTATCCATATTGCGGCTGTCCAGCACTGCAGTGTGCTAGACAAGTGTTTCCAGTTCAACCGTGCTCAACCAGCAACAGGGACAGAGCCAGCAACTCCCGCATCCCAGCTCAGCAGCAAGCACCAAAACACCTCGCTTCAGGCTTTTCTGCAGCTCTCACTGCTCTGCAGCAGAGGCAGGACCCAAACAGCACCTCCTCCCAGAAATATCTAAAATAAAGGTATTTCCACTAAACAGCTCAAAAATGAACCCTGCGTCCTCCGGGTTTCAGAAGGGCCGTCCTGGGGGGTGGAGGAGTGGGAGGATGGCCCAAGGCAGCCCTGGGGAGGGGGAGCCCACATCTCAGCTGAGGGGGGCAGTGGCAGCCTTCACCAGTGTGCTGGCACTTCTCAGGGCACACAGAGCAAAAATACTTTGTTTACTCTCTTTTTCCTCACTTTCTCCTTCCTTCCTCCAGCCCCATTCCCACAACACAACCTTGCACACCCTCGGTGCGCCCATGGGGCCAGGACAAGGGATGGATGTCCTCTGTGTGTCCCTACTTTGATGAGTGGGATGCAGGGAGCATCCTGCAGGGAGCATCCCTGACCATCACAGCCAGAGACAGGGCTGGAGGCAGCTGGCATAAGCAAGGGTACGTCCTGTGTGTCCATGTCCCCTCAAGCCCAGCATGCACAATGGGGGTTGGCTCCATCCCTCCAGCCGAGCACCTCACAGCCTCGTAGTCCCTCCATGGGCCAAAATGCTCATCCCAAATAGAGCCAGGAATGCAGTAAAGGCAGTGCCTGCACCCTGCCTGCACCGTGGCTGTTCAGTGGCTGGGTGCACATCCCTGTGCCATTTGGCTGGAGGGGACATGCATCCCATATGGACCTGGCCATACTCTGCCTGTAACTCTGGGGCTGGAGAAGGGGCCATGGCCACAACCTGAGCCCCTTGTACCTCCACCCCCTGCTCACTCATCTCCCCTTTGGCATGGGGATGCTCCCCACAGGACCCTGTCTCTGTCCCCAGCAGGCACAGCCCTGTCGGATGTGTGACACAGCCCCAGCCAGGCACATGGGGATGGAGGAGCACAAGAAATGAAACTGAGAGCTTGTACTGCTGCCACCACCACCACCATCCCCTTCTGCAGCCTCTGCGTCTCCCCCAGCACCCTCCATTGAGGGTGACATCCCAAAAGGTCCCCATGGCTGCTCAGAGCCACCTCCCATCCACGCTCTGGCACAGCCCTGGACCAGGGAGTTTTTCTGGTAGCTCCCATGCTCCTGGAAAAGTTTGGTGCCGCAGATGCTGCTTCCTCCAGCCCTACCTCAGACACTCACCCGCGCTCACAGCGAGGGTGTCACACCGAAATCCCACCGAGCCCCTTCCCCACCTCAACGTGATGAGTTCACACGTGCTCAGCCCTCATCCCACCTCCCCGAGGCGAGGGTCTGGGTCCCACCATCGCGCCCCGTGGTACCCAGGGAAAGGCGGCACTCACAGCGAGGAGCCCGCGGGCAGAGCCGGTGCTTCCTGCTGCGGCTGACAAGCGTGCGCGGGGGTATTTGCATAGCCCCCAGCAGGCCGGGACCCCGGGCCGGGGGGTCCCAGCAGGGCGGTGGATGCAGGCAGCAGCCGGACCTCGCGTCTCACATCCCCTTCCTCTGCAAAGCCCGCAGCCCGGGTCCCACGGAGCAAAGCGCAACCGCAAAGCGGCTGTGACGAGGGGAATCCAACACAAGGACACGCAATGAGCAGGGCATGGGGTGACCTGAAACTTACCCTGACTGCCGGGGAGGGACTCAGCTGCCAGCCCAGCCCATGGGGCCCATCACCTCTCATACCAGCGCCTGGCACATCCCAGCCCAAACCATGCTGCCCCTTCTTTTGCAGCCACCGAGATGGATCCAGGCTCCATGCAAGGAAAACACACCCCCAGGAGCAACCCTGTCTTGGGGACTCCAGCTTAGCCTGAGTCACCCCAGGAAGCAGCATTCCTCAATGGCAGGCGACAGCGAAGGCAGGGCACAGCAGGCCCTTCCCTATCTATGCAGGTATTTAAATGACTCATTACTTTATTGCTCAGGTTCCCAGAGTAACAGAAACACTCTCACCATGTTTGGCACCTACAGCACCATGCTCCAGCCCTGCTTCGGCACTGAAACCAGGGAGTTTCCGCCACGTTACTAGGAGCAGGGATGGGTGCTCTCCAAGACATCGCCGCAGTGGTCCACCAGGCTCACAGTCTTATGTCTCATTCCCCATTACTTACCCCAAACCTGCCGGGCTCAGGTCCCATCCATCATTTCAGCCCTGTCCCCAGCAGGCAGGGGGAGCAGGTTTTTCCCTCCCTGCTGCAGATCCTGGCTGACAACACAAAAATGCAGTGTGTGGCCTCAGGGTGCTGCTGGGATCTCTGTGGTGGCTGGGAGCTGAGATTCAGCCAGACATAAAACTGCCATGGGTATAATGGCGCTCTCCTGCTCGACCGCAGCCCCGCTCCCTTGCACATCCCATCCCTGCCCTCCCCCAATACTGGCACTTGGAGCATCTGTCCTCAACACAAGAAGGACGTGGAGCTGTTGGAGTGAGTCCAGAGGAGGCCACAAAGATGTTCCAAGGGCTGGAGCAGCTCTGCTATGGAGCCAGGCTGAGAGAGCTGGGCTTGTTCAGCCTGGAGAAGAGAAGGCTCTGGGGAGACCATAGAGCCGCTTCCAGTGCCCAAAAGTGACTGACAAGAAATCTGGAGAGGAGCTTTTGACAAGGGCCTGTGGGACAGGACAAGGGGAAATGGCTTTAAACTGACAGAGGGGAGATTGAGATGAGCTCTTAAGAAGTTGTTCCCTGAGAGGGTGCTGAGGCCCTGGCACAGGGTGCCCAGAGAAGCTGTGGCTGCCCCATCCCTGGCAGTGTTCAAGGCCAGGTTGGATGGGGCTTGGAGCAACCTGGTCTAGTGGAAGGTGTCCCTGCCTGTGGCAGGGGATGGAACTGGATGAGCTTTAAGATCCATTCCAACCCAAACCATTCTGTGATCCTGCAATTCTGTGACTCCAGGGGATGTGAGGATGGCAGCAGTGCGGGTGGTCCAGCAGTGGGAGCTGGCTTGGGGGGCACAGGGACAGTCCCAGAGCCACAGTTCCCAGCCCTGAGCAGGCAGCACTGGGGCAGGCTGGGGAACGAGGGCTCCTCACGTGAGGTGTCTGCAAAGCAAAGGAAGTGACACAGGCTCCGGATGGAGCTGCTTCGTGGGGGGTTGGAGCAAGCACAGAGGTGCTGTGCCCTCTGCTAAGGGACCCAAATACATCTCCCCCCATTAGCAGCAGCTCCTGACAAAGGCCAAAAACACCCCCAGTGGACAACAAGCACCCCAGTCCTCCTCAGGTCCCATCACATTCCTGCCCATCAGACATCCATATTGCTACAACAGGGGGGTTACCCCCCCCAGACAGGCACCCCTCTTTTCAGACGGGGAAAAGCTCCATGTGGTTGGGTTTGGGTGCAAGGCTGGACATGGCTTCACATCCCATTGCCCCCCTATATCCCATCTCCCGATACTGTGACAGCAACCTGCACCCCAACAGCCAGTGAGACGATCCCGGGAATTCGAAATAACACCCGGAGAGCTGCCGTCAAAGCCCACGCACACAGCTCAGAGGGAGGGGGTGACTCAGGCACGGGGGAAAGATCTCCATGTTCCCAGCACAGAGCAGCACTGTTTATCTGGAGCCGGGGATGGGACGAGGCAGGACCATCTGGGAAGGAACGGCTCACCAGGAGATGGGGACAGCATGCTGCTGGCAAAGCCAGTCCCGGAGGTGCTGGGGTGCTGGTGTGAGGCTTCCCATCAGGGTGCACCGGCACCCCAGCCCCACATGTTTGGGACATGGATAACACAGTGCCTGGTCCTGAAGGCAAAATATCCCCCTGAGCTGCTAACTGCTCCCAGCCACCTCCTCCCCAGGCAACGGAGCCTAGCAGCCACCCCACAGCATTTGATGTGCCCCATGGCTGCAGCATGGGGAACAGAATCCTCCCTCCCCCCCAGGTTTCAGACGCGAGGTTTGCTACAATGGTCTCTTCTGGTCTGCGCTCCAATGGAGATGTGCCACAACTGCCTGAGCATTGCCCCACTGCTTATCTGAGCTGCTCCAACTGGGAGCAGTGGGAAAAGACACAACCTCCAAGCAGCCCCAGGCTTTGCAACAAGAGGTTTTCACCTTAAAGCCCTCATCTGTAATGCCACAAGAGACACAACTCACATCAGAGCCAGCAAAACTGTGTTTTGACATTCCCCTGCCCACTGCCTGCAGCTGCCAGACACAAAACCAACCACAGACCAGCTCTGAGATCTGGATTTCAGCCCATCTTAGGAAGGGATCAAAGTCCCACAGCCCCACAGAGGTGCTACAGCCCCATATCACAAGGCTCAACCTGGGGTTCCCATTCATTCTAACAAGTAATAATGTAATCACCACTTGGTGCTTGGGTTTTTCCATGTACATCCACCACCAGAAATGGATCCAACCCTACTCCAGGCAAGAACAATGCAACTGAAGCGTAAGGAAAAAGGGTCAAATGTGCCAACAACTCCACACATCAGGCCTAGGAGGCTCTGAAAGCCCTTGAGGATAGCTGTAGGGGGGATGCTAGAGATGCCTCTGGCACTGAAATGATGCAGGAGGATGGGGCTGAGGCAGCATCCCCAGGGCAAGCAGCTGGTGTGGGCTCAGGGCTCAACCTTCCCCACCATGCCATACCACCCGAACTCACACAACGCTGTCAGGCTAAAAACAACCCATGAACAGCATCCAAAGTTTCTCTTTGGGTAGGAGAAATGGCTTCCCAGGAACAGGGTGACTGTATTTCCTGGTAACCTTTCTGCAGGAGCAGGAAGTGGAGCAGGCGAGAGCTTGCAGCATCATTTCTGGCCTGGCGGGAAGCGTGCTGGTGGGTCCTGGTCGCTAAGCATCCCAGTCGCCAAGCAACCCATGGGAACGGTGGGAGTTGCTGCTGCTCCTGCTTCCCTTTGGGAAGGAGGAGGCAAAGGAAAACAGAGGGTCTGTGGCAGAACTGCCCGATGAGTGAGGCTGGCATGGAGCTGGCACCAGGATGTGCAGCTGGCATCACCGAGCTGAGGTGCCCGTCAGGGTCCCCCTGCGGGCAGGGGACTGCTCCTGGGTGCTTACACTAATTCCACTTATATTCCCCTCAGCTTCATGAAGCAAACTCATCTCCCCCAAAACTATGGGCTAGGTTGTGGCTTTTTCCATCAGAAATTTCCACGGAGAGTGCCAAACTGCAGCTCCTGCAGTGCTTTCCCTGCACCAAGCGGGAATTTCAAGCTCCAGCCACTTCTCCACAGCCTGGAAAAGCCCTCTCTGGGCTCACACCACACTGTGAAGACTTTCCCGGGGGAAAAACAACCAAGCATCAGCTTGGAAGTCACCCCTGAGCCCTGCTTTGAAATTCAATTCCCTTTCCAAACTGCCAAGCTCCACCATTATGCTTGGTAGGCGCGTTAGCAGGTCTGGTGCCTCCCATCACAGAATGTTTTGGGCTGGAAAGGGCCTTAAAGCTCATCCAGTTCCAAACTCTGCCACAGGCAGGGACACCTTCCATTAGACCAGGTTGCTCCAAGCCCCATCCAACCTGGCCTTGAACGCTGCCAGGGATGGGGTGTTTCATGTTCTTGCTCATCAGGCATTGCTAGCGCTGCTGCACGCCTCACACGAGCCTGGCTCACCACCAAACTGGAACTTCTTTACCCTTCGCAAAGTTTTCAGCCTTTTTCTCTTAGAGATAAAACCTTTAACTATAATTTAAATAACAAAATAAGGCAGACGACTATCTGAGGTACCCTCAACCGTCTGCCTGCCTGGCACGAGCTGCAGAATAACCAGCTCAAGCCAAAACGGGTCATTTACTCCCCTTGAATTCACCCAAATTGGTTGATTTCTGATTTGTTTTCACCAGGAGGTCCCTGGGTTTTGACCTCGAGGTTTTCTTTTGGTTTGGACCAGGGCAGCAGATCCCAGCAGTTCGTTTCACAGCATCCCATCTCAGCGCAGGGCCAGGGGAGCGATGCTCACACTGCTGGAGCTGGTTGAGCATCCCAGGCGATCTCTACAAGTGGAAGGTTTGGGGACGGTGGGGGATTTCCCGTCTGAAATCCCTTTGTGCTTCAGCCTTCACAGATAAAACCAGACAGTAAAATGCCCCGGTTTCTGCCAGGTGGAAATTCCCGGTGGGCTGGAAGCGCCCCAGCAGGGCCCCATGGGGACCAGCCAGATCCTGGCAACCCAGGCAGATATTTTGCCTCTGGCTGTAGTGGTAGAGGGAGGTGAAGGCAATTCCCCTTCCTCCTCCCCCTCCTCTGGGTCAGAGCAGGCTGGGGACCCCCAGCCTGGCCCCAACCACCTCTCCCCCAGCTCTAACTCAGCAAGGGCTGCGCAGAAAGGGAGGAAGGAAAAGCCTCTGTGGGGATGAGCACTGTGAAGGGAAGAGATGGTTTACTTCAGAGAGGCCCACGAGTGGTATAGCTGGGCAGGGGCAACAGGGTGTGCAGTGTGGAATAGTGAGCAGCATGGCAGCGTGCAGCGTGGTCAGGCATGCTGCATGGCCGGTCATGCAGTGTGGCTGGATGTGCTGTGTGGCTGGATGTGCAGTGTGGCTGGATGTGCAGTGTGGCTGGATGTGCTGTGTGGCTGGATGTGCAGTGTGGCTGGATGTGCAGTGTGGCTGGATGTGCTGCGTGGCTGGATGTGCAGTGTGGCTTGATGTACAGCATGGCTGGATGTGCAGCAGCTTGCACAAGGCTCAGAGGCAGAGCACCCCAGGCAACACTTGCTGGAGACAGTTTAGGATGCAAGACCAGGGTCAGGTTGCCCATGGCAAACTCCTGCCCATGGCAGTGCTCAGGCTGAGGCTGGGTGATGGAGCTGGGAGCCAAGTGGGACCAGTACCAGGACTCTGTGCCAGGCAGGGACATGAGCAGGGAACAGGCAAAGCTCTCCTCCATCAACAAACAGGGCCAAGATGCTGAAAACCTCCATGGACATCACCTGCCATCCCCATGGCAGGGCATCACCATGCAACTCTCCGCTCTGAGCAGCGACGTGACACTTCTAGGGATGAAATAACTCACATCCTGAGCCCTGCTCATGCTGAAGGCAGCTCTTTGCTCACACACGCTGGGCCTCCCACGTGCATGTGAATCTGCAGCACTTCCTTCCCTGCACAGCACCTTTCTGCACAGCAGAGCCATCCTAGTTCAGCCCAGTGCACCAGCTAACCTGCCTAACTGGTGGTGGTAACCAGGGAGAAGCTTCCCTCCACCCGGAACGTGGCTGCTGGGTTTTTCCCTGTGGTAACCTAAGTTCTGTTGAAACTATTCGTTAGCACAAACACAGCAAACCGCTCCGACGCAAAAAGCCCAACCGAGTCCTGCGTGGTTTCCCCAGGGGCTGATAGGAGCTGCACTCCAACATGTCGTCCTGTTCCTGTTCCCTCTTCGAGCCGCTTCCCCAAATGGAGCCGGGAGGCCTCACTGTGATGCCGCCACAGCCACGGCCCTCTCCCTCCATGTCCCATCCCAGGGGAAAATACAGCCATGCCAGAGGGACTGCCACTCCTCCGGAGGATTTTCCACTGGGAAAACCTAATTCTACCCAGGTGGCTCCCCAGGGAAAGGTCTCCCTGGGTTTTTTGTGCCAGGCATCCCAGGTTATACCCCTGCTGCGTGCCAGGATGTCTCTGTGGAGGAGACGTGGGTATCACATGAGGTCTGCCACCACCGCAATGTGAAACACAAGCAAGGCTTTGCACGAAAGGTTCCCAGCTCCATCTACCCCTCATGAGTAATAACCCTGCCAGGGAAAAAGCAAAATGATTCAGACACCGCTTTCCCAGCCCCCAGAGCCTGAAGAGCCTCTATGCTGAACATTAATAATAGCTGAGCACAAAGGCACGGAAAAGCAGAGCCTGGGGGCAGTGGCACTTGTGGCCCTGTGCACCAGACCCTTGCACAGGCATGCGTCTCATTGGTGTGTGCAAAGCACCACTGGCAAAGGTGAGCGTGTGCTTCCCGTGCACATCACCGCTGTGCACCATGTTTGCACCCCTGCCTGTCCTTTGAGATGCTGAGCAGCTCCTGCCCCCTGCAGCTACTGCCACCCCACACTGCCCCACACATCCCCTCCTCTCCACTGCTTCCCAGGCACATACGCAGCCAGGTCCCTCGCAGCTCCTCCCGCTCTGACTCTCACCTGTGCTCTTACAGACAAGGCTGTGAGCTGTAAACCAGGGCTGCAGACTCCAACCTGAAGGATGATCTGCATCCTGATGCCATTCCCTGCCCAGCACCAGGAAGCTCGCAGGTGCCTGGTTTCAGCTCCGGCTATGAGGATCTCACCACAGCACCACAGAGGTGAACTCACAGCATCCCCCTGGCCTTTACCATGTGGCTGATGCCAGCAGGAGCGATGGTGGGGACGGGGCTGTTCCTGGGGTGTTCCTGTGCCCTGGCAAGCCCCAGTGTCATGCCTTCCTCAGGCTTCCTCCAGCTCAAAGGAGGGGCATGTGATGGATGCAGTGGGACACTGCACTGGCTGTCCCTTCCCCAACAGATCTCAGGGTCCCAGTGGCCACCTTGTCCTTGTGCTGGGCCCAGATTTGGGCCAAAATGGAGGTAGAGGACACTCTCTTGCAGCATCACTTTGCCCACCAAGCCTCCAGACACCCCATGCTCAGGCCCAGCCACCAGCTCTGACCTCTCCCCACCTCCTTGCCCTATCGCCGGTGTCTCGTCCAGCACAGACCCAGGGCACACATCCATCCTTCCCTGCCTGCTGCATGTCACCAGCTCCCCACCACCTCCTGGGACAGTCCCAGCCCCACACAGCACCTCCAGGACTCCCAAGTCCATTCCAATCATGCCCATAGAGACAGACATCCCCTGGATGTCCTTGTCCCGCGGGCCCTGGCAGTGGGGCTGCCCTTTCCAACTGGGAGATACGGGGCAGTTACCCCGCCAGGTCTGTGCTAGCGGAAGCAGCGTGTCCTGCTGGCACCACGCACCCCGGGTACATCGAACTCCAGCACAGGGCAGTTGCATCTCCCCCTGGTCTGCAGCGCTCCCGTCTCCGGCACCCCCCCATGTGCCCCCGGGCACGGTGCCGGTGAGCGCAGGCGGGAATCTCCTCGCCGCTGGGCAAACATTGACGCCGGCAGCAGATCGCAGAGCGCGGGCACCTCCCAGCACCCGGCCATGGTGCCCCAAACTCCCCGGCACGGCGGCAGCAACACCCCATGGGCCCGCTGCCCCTTTCCTGCGCCCGCTCCATGTCCCCAGCACCCAAACGTCCCCCCTAGAGCGGGCAGAGGCTCTCACCTTGGCGAGGGCACCGGAGTCACTGCTGTCCTCTCGGGCCAGCCCCGCTCCTGTGCTGCCGGTGGGGAGGGTGCCACGATGGGTGCGTGTCCCACGGGTCGGTACCGGCGGGGAAACCACTCCTCCCCGGCGCCTTCTTCCGGAAAGGACTCACTATGGGTGCCCCCGACGCCGGGGCGAGGAGGCAGGAGGAGAGGAAGGCCCGGGACCCCTCACCTCACCTTCCCCACCTTGGTCCCGCGGGCGGGTCGGGGCAGGCCTTGGGATCGGTCAGGAATCTGGGCAGGGAGCCCGAGGCAGCCGGCGTTCCGGCGGGTCCCGCTCGTACCTGGGAGGAGCTGGCGGGCTGCCGGCTGCAGGGCCCCCCCACCACAACCGTGGGGCAGGGGGGGACGCCCCGGCACCGCGGAAGAACCCGAGGCAGGAAGGAGGAGGATGGTGCAAGAGGCGGCCGGGTCACGGGGCACCGCCACACCCCCGGGACACAGCAACACCTCCATGCTTCTGGGGTGCACCGGGCCCCCCTTTCGTGCTTGCTTTAAGGCTCCTCTGAGCACCCCTCTACAGCTGGACATTGAGGTTGGCCACCCAGACCCCCAGAAGACCTGACCCCAACCCCAGGGCTCTGATGGAACGGTTTGGGCAGCACTGAGAACATCGCTGGACTGAGGAAGAGCTGGAGGAGGAGGGGAGCAGTGGGGTGCACGCTGTGTCCCCAGCCCCACAGCATGCACTGGGGCAGCCACGATCCCGGATGTATGGTGGAGGTGGCACTCCCCTGCTGAGCAGGAATGGGGAAGTGATGGGGTGCAGCTGGCTGGGCAGTTCCGCAAACCCCTGGCAGAAGCGTGCAGGATCCTGGGGAGCTGCAGACCCCCAGGATCCCCTCATCCGTTGCTCAGCAGGTCCCTGCTGTGTCACCCCATCAATGGCTGCACCCTCCTCACACAGCCTCATCACCGGCACAGTGGGGTCCCCCACTGAGCGGCATCCTCTGCCTTAGAAGGGGGTTCAGAGACAGGTCTCATCCAGCCTCCCTCCCATCCCTTCCTCCATTCAGCTCTCCCTCTTCCCTGCTGCCCCTAAATTAACCCTCCCTCAATGTGTGATGCCTGGGAGAGACTGCTGCTACAGCCGCTGGAGCACAGTTGGAGCATCCCTGTGCAGCCAGGCACGGACCTCCCTGCACCCCAAAAGGAGTCGGGGGAAGAGTCATAGAGACCAAAAAGCTTCTGGGGACGAGCAAGACCCCAGAAGGCACCAGGAGACGCCTGGATGGACACGGGTCAAGCACTATCGCCCTCTTCCCAGGCCAGCAGAGCCACCGGCAGCGCTGGAGCTCCCCCAGCAGCTCTCCCACACACGGAGAGCAGCGCTGACAGCCTGCGCCCACTCCTGCCCGGAGCCAGCCGAGCTATTCAAACGCTGAAATGCCGTCAAAGGGATGAATGGAGCTACCTCCGCACGCCTCGGGTGGGATGGCATCTCGCGGCAAGGGGCAGGGGGAGGCATGGTGGACAGGGGGACAGCTGGAGTAAGGAGAAACCGCCAGCTCCAGGGACCTCGCCGCTCGCCGCTGCAGCTCCCTGTCAGCCCTGCACGCCCTTTCCTCCGCACCCCTTTTCCTCTTCATCCCCTTGCCCTAGTCTGGTCTCATCCACATATTCCCAAGGAGGTGCCTGGGCTCTGCACAAGTTTGGGAGAGACCCTGGCACACTGCTTCCATGCCCTGGCCAGCACAGCCCCCAGGGAGCAGGGCAACCTTTCCCCCCTGCTAATCCCTGCCAAAAACTAACCCAAGAGCCCCCCCCCGGAGCCCCCAGCGGGTTCATCCCCGTGACTTACAGGAAAGCTGGCTGAACAGTCTGCTGAGCCATCCCATGCTCCTGCACTGAGGGTGAGCTCGTAGCTACGAAACGCTCGAGAGAAACAGGTTTCCCCCCGCCTCCCCCCTTCCATAAACCACCCTCTTCATTGGCACAGAGGGAAGCGATAAAATCTGACGGGATTTATTAATAGCACCTCTCCCATCACTAGGGAGCGGTGCTACGGGAATGGCTTTGAGCATCCCAGTGTGGGGCTGCTCGAGGGAGGAAAGCAACAACTTACTTTCGCCAGGGAGCAGGGCCAGGGCTGAAGGGTCGGAGAGATGGAGATGGAGGAGGGCACCAGCTGCAGCTCCGGAGCCACCAGCAGATGTTTGGGAGCACCACGAAGGAGCAGAGGAAGTTTTGTCACGCAGGAGTCACACTGAAGAAGTGGGGAGACGATGCCAGGAGAGGAGGCTGAGGATGTTCTTCGAGCCAGGAGGGTTGGATGGAGCGGTCCCCGCTCACTCCGAGCAGGTAGAGGGATGCTGCAGGTTATTGCTGCCACCTTGAGGCCGGCCAGCCTGAGCTGGAGAAATACCCTCTGCACCCTCGGCAGCACCCCAGGGATGCGGGGCTCCCCTGCCCCCCACAACCTGTAACAAGTTCCAGCCAAGCAGTAATCGTATTATTTACTTTGATAAGTGGAGCAAGTTTTCATTGGAACAGGGTGCCCAGAGAAGCTGTGTTCAAGGCCAAGCTGGACGGGGCTTGGAGCAATCTGGTCTAGTGGAAGGTGTCCATGCACATGGCAGGAGGCTGGAATTAGAAGATCTTAAGGTCCCTTCCAACCCAAACCGTCTTATAATTATCAATCTTGTTTTCAGTTAGAGGGGATGAGTAACCCTTTACCCAAGTGGCTCAGGCCCCAAACCCCTGAAAAGCGCAGGAGTCAGGGCTGGTGGGTGTCTGCTCTGGGCAGTGATGGGGATACCACAGGCCATGGCAGCGCAGGGTGTTGGGGTAAGATTTAGATGCCGGAGCAAGATTCATGGTTCTCAGGTGTTCTTTCAGGAGCTGTCGGTAGGAGCTGGGATCTGATGGGAATATCACTGCCCATGTGAGCACAGGGGGGTCACAGTGCGGGTGCTCCCTGCCAGCACCACAGCTCTCCTCAGCCCTCGTGCATGGTAAGGTCAGGCCCTCAGGGTTGGCAGAGGTTGAGGAATCAGGACACAAGGATTAGCAGAAAAGCACGCAGAATGGTGATAGATTTGCTCTTCTTTTGCCACCTGACAGTCCCTGGTGAGGAGCCTGCATGTCCCACTGTGTCCTGGGGCTCTTTCACCTCTGGCACATCCAAAGCGGCCACACAGGCAGTGGGGAGGGCCACTTGGGATATATGAGAAGCCCATAGGGTCCTCCACAAATTATCTATGGACATATCCCTGCTCATTGACCCCAACTCAGGCCATGTCCACAGACCCTGGGCTGTCCTTCCTCACCCAGACCAGCCATCCCCCTCTTGGTGCCTCAGTCCAGCCACACTAGGTTCACTCAGCCCAGCAGAGCCAAGATCCTGGCAGGGGATTGGAGCAGTCCCAAAGCCCTTTCCCAACACCCCTCTTTGGAAGATGCCTTTTGTTTCTGCCAGGTTCCTGTTCCAGAGAAAATAAGTGCCCCATAAAAGGGGCTGCCTGGGGTCCAGGTTGGAGGTGAAGCAGCTGATGCAAACCTGGAGAGGCAGAACTGTGCCAGGAAGGAGGACCTGCTCCATGAGGGTGATGGATGAGGCTGAGATGATCAGGTCTGGCCAATTCCGGGCAGCAGAACCTCTTTTACTCCATCCAGAGCTACTGATGGTCACCAGTGCAGGGCTGGGAGGCAGCCATGAAGCCCAGAGGAAGAGATTTCCAGCTTCTGCATGGTTGGGAATCTGCCTGCCTCCAGGCTGTGGGAACTGGTGGCATATGCTTGTGCTGTTGCCATGGGGTTGCCATGGTATTTTGTATTTGCTGTTGTCATGGAGAGAAGAGGAGGTTAGGAGTGGGGGCTGTTGCCAGGGCTGCCAGGATGTCCCCCAGGCCCCACACAAAGGAATTAGAGGCCTGAATGACCTCTGGTTCTGTGTTTTGTTTGGTCTTAACTTACTGGTACCATGACACCCACTAGCACCACAGGAGGGGACCGGCCACTGCTACTCCATGTCTGGTTGAAGGCCCCATGTGCTCTTCCACACCATGGCAATGGAAGCAAGGTGAGCACTGCCAAGAAAAGTCACTGTGACAGCTCCTAAGTGGGGTGGGAACTGCGTTAAGAAACCCTTGAGATGAGCTGGCCTAACCATCTCCCATCCTTACCTTCAGGTGCCCCTGGCCAGCGAGAACCCTTGCAATTAGAGTCGGGTGATAGCCTTGAGGTGGAGGTGGGTGGCCCAGAGGGACCATCCCAGCCCTCTCCCCACGAGCCCTGGCTATGGCCTGGGGTACGCTGCCCCCGCAGACCCTGGTGCAGGACCTCTCTGGGGTGGCTGCTCCCTGGTGGCTTTTCAATGCTTTTCATCTCAGCCCTGAGTTGCTGTGACAGCCATGCATGGTGTCACCATTGCATTGCAAACGTGGCCCGTACCATAGGAAGTTTTGGGAGTCTCAGGTGTCCTTTTGACACCTGGAAACTCAGGTGTCCCTTTGACAATGTATGAGCCAGCGAGCAACTGGACACTGTGAAAGATGGCAGGAAAAGAACACAAGCAGGTAGGAGCAGTGTGCGTTGTGTCACTCCAGCCTCTCGTCCCCTCTGGGGATCTGGCTGGCCTCCCTGATTGACCCCTTTGCACAACCCCCTGTTGTGTAGAGCTTCTGGAGCAGATGCCGGGACTCCCTGTTAATGATGGAGGAGTGGAAGTTGGCGTTGCTGATCTTGATGGCAACCCTGAGCCTTTGGGTCCTCTGCACGCTCATGCTGCCCTGTGCCCCTGGATTGCTGGCTGTAGTGTGTGTGAGCATCCTCATGTCCTGTTGGCCCAAGAGCAAGGACGAGGTAGGTGTCCATCCTGGCATCACCCCAAGCCCTCCCAGGGCAGGGTTAGCCAGGGACAGGGCCCATCCCTGGGATGGTGGAAGGGAGCAGTGAACTGCGGCTACTGCCCACCCAAGCCAGGCCACTGCTCCAGAGACACCAAGCTGCTTTTGCTCAGGCACCAGCCTTGTGGCCATGGACGCTCCTGTGCCCATGACTCCAGTTACCCTTAATAGGGTCCCTGTCTGCCATGCAGGGGCCCTCCTGGCCGACCAGAGACACGCCACACTAACCCCAGGCACTCTTTCTGGGAGCAGGGGACCTTTGCCAGGGAGTAGAGTTGGAAAAGCTGGATGAAGAACCCAATAGGTGAGCAGCCCCATCCCAGAGCTGTGCCGGCTCTGCAGGGGCTCCCAACTGAGAGACACCATTGCACCAGGAGCCCCTGCAACAGCTGCCACTGCTTATTCTCTCTCTACCTCCTTCTTTCACGGGAGCCTTTGCCATGTGGGATGGCACCAAGGGGTCTAAGGAGAACCTGAAGGCTAAGTGAGCAGAGCCCTTCCCTGGAGGGGGCAGCCCCGTACTGGACCACTGGCTGGAGAACCCCACTTGTGGGTCCGTTTGACCCAGCAATTGCCAGAGGAGGCCACGGGTGGGCAAGAGCAGGACCGGGCACAGAACCAGGTGCTGGGGTCATCCCTGATCCCCCATGGAAGCCGAGGAAGGAAAGGGGTTAGGCGGCAAGGGAAGAGGCTGGTGGCTTGGGGAGGGCCAGGGCGAAGCCCTGCAGGGATGCCAGGTCTCCAGGGCACTGCCTGCTGCTGACACCCACTGCACCCCTCCCACAGAGCCCACTGGTGCCCCTTGTGCCCCCCTCTGTGCTCAGCCTCGGGCTGGAAGGTGCCTGGCCCTCGCTCTCCACCTCATGCCACAGGGCTGGGCTTGCCCTGAGCATCCCCAGGACTCCACCGGAGGCAGAGCACCCCAGAGCTGGCAGGGCTGGCTCCAGGGAGCTGGGAGCTCACGGAGCCACTCAGGAGAAGGCAGAGAGAAGGTGCTGGCCCCCACAACCCAGCCATTATTCCCCCACAGAACCCGCACTGGGGAAGCTGTCTCTGCAAGGGGACACCAGTACAGGACAGGATTCATGGATGAAGGTGGAAATCTCAGTGCAGAGCTCCTCCGGAACCAGCCCTCCATCGCCAGATCTCTCGTGGAGTCCCTGAACCTCACCCAAATCTGCTTTGACCTGCTGGATGAGCTGCAGAATATTCTGGATAGTGGTGCTCCACTGCCACAGAAAGCCATAAGGAAGGAGTAGCCTGAAGTGCTGTCAGTGCCTCACCAGCAGCTGCCCGCACCACAGCAAGTCTGCAGTGGAGCAGGGCCTGCCCGTGCTGCCTGCCAACCTCGTCACCCTGGACTTGGGGATACACAGAGGGACCCGCAGCTGCAGGTGGGGCTGGGCATTGAGCTGGCTGTCGGTGGGCAGCTGGTCTACGTGGAGAAGATCAACCACAGGATCTCCAAAGGGGACATCTGTGAGGGCTGCTGTGACGAGTGCCACAAGCCTCTGCCCAGGAGCCCTGGGGATGGCGAGGACTTGTAGGCACCATTCTTCGACCTCAGTGACCAGGAAACACCAGCAGCACACCAGACAGGCCAGGCAGAATGTGGGGGCTCCGAAGCACACCAAAGGGGGCAATACCAGCAGTGTACCGTGGACACCACATGGTGCCAGCCCCCGTGGGCATGAGCACCCTCCCCTTCGACCCTGGACCAGCTGCACAGAGCTGGCATGGAGCCCCTGCCCTCTCTGGACTACAAGGGCCTGGACCAGAGGCTCAGGGTACAGTGCTCCAGGGAGCTCTGGGCCAAACTGAAGAAGAGCGTGCAGAGCAGCATTTTGGCCAGTTCAGGGAGCTCAGCACCCACACGTAGCATGGATGGAGAGCAAGCGATGCCATCCAAGCTCCGGTATCAGCCTGTTGAGCAGATCGATGCCATGCCAATGAATGTGTGAGGAGCTCAGAGAGAGCAGGTGGGGCTGTCATGGGAAAGGTGAGCACAGCATAGAATCATAGAATAGCTGGAGTTGGAAAGCACCTTAAGATCATCCAGTTCCAACTCCCCTTCCATGGCCAGGGATGCCTCACAACAGACCATGTTGCCCGAGGCTCTGTCCAACCTGGCCTTGAATACTGCCAGGGATGAGCATTTACCACTTATCTGGGCAACATGTTCCAGTGCCTCACCACCCTCACAGGGAAGAACTTTCTTATACCCAACCTGAACTTCCCCTGTTTAAGTTTTAACCCATTACCCCTTGTCCTCTCACTACAGTCCCTAATGAAGAGTCCCTCCCCAGC